>LKNJ01003665.1:0-50734 GCA_002120245.1 Maccullochella peelii
ATACACAAAAACGCCCTGATCCTCCTGTGGGTCAGGTGATCATCTCTCTCTAGACACACACTGTTCATCTCAGTGAGGAAGGAAAGGCTCAGATAAATAATGAAACAAATTCTTCTCTTTGGCCTGCTGTGAAACAGATAAAAGTTGTTCCCAACAGCTGCTGTGGTCAGAGCCACGCCCTCAAGTACCATCAGTGGTGAAAGAAGTATTCAGATCCTTTACTCAAGTANAAGTAGAAATACCACAATGTAGAAGTTACTCTGTCTGAAGTCCTGCATTAACAGTTGTAGGAGAAGTATTACCAGAAAAATGTACTTAAAGTATCCAAAGTAAAAGTACCCATTATGCATAATGGCCCCTGTGTTAATTTAATTTAATTACTCTCATCAGCCACAGACCAACTGTAGGATGTGCAGGGCCTTTAATCTAATAATGCATCATGTTTGTTTATAAGTGTATCTTGTGTTTTGCAAAATCAAAGTAACTTGTAACTATGGATGTTAGATAACTAGTGGAGTAAAAAGTACAATATTTCCCTCTGAAATGTAGTGGAGTAGAAGTATAAAATACCATAAATTAAGTTTCTCAAAGAACAGCCGCAGGCAACCTCAGGCGGGCGGCCTGGAGGGTGCCCCAATCTGCGGGGCTGTTCCGGTGGACAGGCAGGAGGCCGGCGGCGTCGTCGGACCACTGGAGGCTGCTGCGGCGGGGGTCTTAGCGGCCCAGCAGCGGAGACAGGGGGCGGAGGCCACTCGGGCTCAGGGGGCGGCGGCCACTCGGGCTCAGGGGGCGGAGGCCACTCGGGCTCAGGGGGCGGAGGCCACTCGGGCTCAGGGGGCGGAGGCCACTCGGGCTCAGGGGGCGGAGGCGGAGACTGGCGCTGCGGCCCAGCGGCGAAAACAGGAGACTGGCGCTGCGACGAAGGCTCTGGCGACGAAGGGACAGGGGGCTGCGCTCTCGGCAGCGGGACGGGGACCGGAGGCTGCCGCACAGGCAGCCAGGCGGGGGTGTAGGGGGTGCGCAGGGGCACCCCTTCCACTCGCCACCATGTGGGCGAACCCACGGTCCCTTCTCCAGAACCTGGCGAGGTTCCTCAGGAAGTCCAGGTCCTCCAAAAAAAACCTCCCTCGCAACATCGAAGTCTTCCCAGCTAAAGGGCAGGCTGGGAAGAAGTCTGTCTGCTGGGTCCAGGTGTGGTCGGTTCATTCTGTTACGGTGTGGGGAGCAGGTGAGGGATGGACCCAGGCGCAGACAGCGGGTGGAGGTAACAAAGGGTTCTTTATTTGGGGAAAACGCAGGAAGGGAGGCAGGTAGGCAGGGATGAGACACAGGTGCGGCACAAACACAGGTGAAAACACTGAGGGCTGAGACGGGAGGCGGGAACACAAGACCGAACTTCAAAATAAGAGCACCCAGGGACCAAAACCGTGACATCAACAGTGAATGCATTTGGGTCTAAGTCATTTTGTCCCATTTTTTGGACCGCCTGGTCTCCTTGTGTAATAATGCTTGTATATGTTTTTTTCAGGACAACCTGGGCTATCAGAATATGTACGCTGCAGTGATGTCACATGAATGTATAAATAGTTATATGACCATAAAGACAAAAGAAAAAACAAAACGGATGTTGAATCTCACAGAATTCAAATCACACAAAGAACAATAATGAACAGACATGTGGGCTTTTCTTTAGTGCATGCATCTCTACCCCTGCAGCCCTGCAACCTGCAACCTGCTGGCTGGTTGGTTTGTTTCCGACGCACACAGCTGACCGTAAACAGGCGAGAGGCCGTGTGTCGCAAACCGAGACGCAGATTCCTAATGAGCTGTATACATGTCCACAGAATGCTCCTAAAACCTGAAGAATATCGGCACATCCCACATGTCTTAATGGGAAAATGCTAAAAGGCCTAATTCGGAATGTTGTGATATTCGGAATAATAGTGGAAAATTAGTGTGCATGTAAACGTAGTCATTGTTTCTAAAAAAAAAATCATTATATGCGGAGATTCTTTGGCTATTCCAGTGAATTAATGTAAATCAAGCTATATATTACATTGACGTAAGTTTGGAGGTAGCTGTTAAATTAATATCTCTGGTTGTGTTAAATCTGCTGATGTCCAGAGAAAGTGAAAACATGCAGCTGACTTTTTCCAAACGCCTTGTTTCTGTTTTAGTGGTACTTAATGAAATCAATAGCACCTATGAAGTCTGTAGTAAAAATCTAAACGTGAATGTAGAACCCAATCACTGCATTCAATGTGAAAGATAAATGCAATACTGTATGGACACCTGCAGACGACATACTTTACACATAAATACCTAATACCTCTTTTTAATCCTCTCGATGATGTTGTTGTATTTAAAAAACGCTAAATCAATAAACCTGATCTGTGTGCAGATGGCTGGCCTGTGCTGGATGGCTGTGGTGCTGGCCTTCTTCCTGTCTACTGAAAACAGTTTGGCTACTGTGGACCAGAACAGGCTCGCAACAATTGTAAATGGCATTCTGGGAGAGTGAGTCGACCTCTGCTTCATTCAGTGAATATTACCTTGTGACAGAAACACTGCCTGTACAACAACCTCTGTCTTTACATGCTTGATTTATCTTTGTTAAAAGGACGAGGTGCTCTTACTGTAGGAGTTAGTACAGTAGTAATAAAGTAGTAATCTTCAAATATGGACAGAAAACTACAGTATCATGTTTACTCTTTTAAGAAAGACAGATAAAGCTAGTCGAAGAGAGGATACCTTGACAAGGCTGCTCGAGTGTTACTGGACGTTTGTAAAATGTTATTCAGTGTGATGCTGTGGGGAGCTGACTTTTGTTAGGTTGCATCAGCAACAATCATTAGCTTGTGTGACTGCACTCACACTTCCGTTAGCTTCACTGTGGGGCTGTTGCTGTGTCACTTAGCATCTGGCTAGCTTAGCTGTGGTATCTTAAAATCTCAAATACAATGACCCCCCCTGTGGCGTGTAGGTGATTTCTACTGGTTGAAACTAAATCACCTTCCCAGTCGATGCTGTGACCGCTTTTGGTCTGATGTTTACAGACAGCTGATGTTGTCAAAACCAAAATCCAGCCACAGATTAAGGCTGTGAGGTGCAGCTGGAAGCTCCAGAAAAAGCAAATAATATAACTGTAGGACATTTGATTAAGATTATTTTGACAATCTACTATTCTAAGGTCAAGAATGAACTTTCACACTCAACAGTACTGAAGAGTTTTTAGATTTCGACGCTCCCTTCAACTTTCAAATGCTGCACTGAATATTCAGTTGGGTCTGAGAGAATCAAAAACCACGTGCTGGATAGTTTGGAGGACTGGTGTATTCCCAGCAAATACACACAGTTTAGCATCTAACCAGTTAGTGGAAACAGACCAAAGTGCATATAGAGATATATAAAGATAAACAAATGTTTATGTGGTTTGTTTAATTGTGATATACACAAAATAAACAAAACAATAAGTGCACAGTACAACTGAATGCAGCTTTATGTCAGCAGTGTAACTGTGTACAGACACCAATAACCATAAACTAGAAAGCTTCAAATCTCAGCAGACATTTAGGTTCAAAGAGGAGTGACAGGCATTGTAATTTACAGGGGTGGAGGAAGTATTGAGATCCTTTACTTCAGTAAAAGTACTAATACCACACTGTACAAATACTCTGTTACAAGTAAAAGTCCTGCATTGAAAATGTTTCTTCAGTAAAAGTCTGTAAGTAAGGTAAATGTACTTAAAGTGTTAAAAGTATTAAATGTCCCCTGTGCCTGTTCTACTATTATATCTGATATCATTAGCTGATTATTCCTCATCATTCCTGTAAAAGCAGGATTTTACTGTTGGAGCTCATTTTCAACCAGTTTGTATCAGACTGCAACATATGATTATATATGTTTGGTTTGTAAAACTTGTGAAAAAAGTGAGAAGTGGCGTCACAATGAGCCAGAGCCCAAAGTGACTCTTGCCTGTTGTGTCCAACCAGCAGTCCAAAATCTCAATATTAACATTACAATTAGTAACATCATTCAAAGGAAAAGCAGCAAATCTTCATTTTAAATGTTTTTACAGGAAAAATGACTTAAAAGATTTCTAAAATAGTTGCCAATTCATTTTCTGTCAATCGACTAATTGATTAATCAACTAATCATTTCAGCTGTACTTGTATAAACTGTTGGGGAGTTTAATTTAATTATCAACCCTTCATATGTTTTATGTGCAAAAATCTTAATTTGTAAAGTAACTGAAGCTTTCAGATAAATGTAGTGACTTAAAAAGTACAATATTTCCCTCTGAGATGTGGCGGAGTAGAAGTAGAAAGAAAAGAATGATACAAAGAAAAACAGACAGACAGTCGAGAAGCTGGAGCCAGAAAACAATTATCATTTTTACTTGGAAAATGACTGAAATGATTAATTGATTATCAAAATAGCTTCTGATGAACTTTCTACGACTAATTGTTGCAGCTCTAACTGACTGGTTTCCAAATATCTTTAAATTTCACCCTATCGTGCTTTGTGCTGATAAATAATAATACTCTTCTCATTAAATGTGATACTCATCTATTTGTCAAAAGTATATATGTATGCTTAGCATAAAATAAGCTATCACATGATTTGATATATCTGACATTTTGTTTGTCTATTTCTTAGGTACAGAGCAAATGGCATGTTCAGTCTGGCTGTAAGGATCCCAGACAACCAGAACCAGAACCGGAACCTTAACGAAATTCTTCAGGATGTCTTTAGAAGTGATCCTGGTAACAATGTGAAGAATCGGATCAACAGTGGCAACGTGTACGTTGGCGACAGGGTAGTTGCAGCCACAAAGTGGGACAGGCCCAATGGAGGAACTGATCATGCAGAGTCACGCGTTGTGGACTACTTGGATCACTTGCTTCAGAGACGTAATAATAATGATCATGGTGAATGGTTGCTTTTCTATGTTTATGCCTCCCCATGTGTTGAAAAATGTTCAAGCGACACACATCGTGAGAGCATCCTCGGAAGGATAAATCATATCAAACAATGGGCGAATCATGCGGTTGTGTTTTCAAAAATATTCAGACCCCGCACTGGTCCGACCAATTCTCCCCAACAACTGAGTGGAGCCCTTCAGCGACTTGGGACTTCAGTCGGTCTAGGCAACATATTCCGTTGTGACAGACAAGATAGGTGGATGCAGTGCACCAGCTGCTCCAGTGGTGGACAGGTTGCACAATATTGTGTTTCCGGTTGAGGGCAGCAGGCTCAGTCAAAGTGGCAGAGGGTAGAAAAGTTCTTGGGACTGCTGGGATTCGGGTCGTATAGATCTGCAGGGACGTGAAGAGTAAATGGTGGGTCAAGCCACTGCTGCATTGCCATCAAACGCCATTTGAACTATTACTGCTGCGGTTATTGTAATAATTACAGCCAAATTATACAATTTTTGTTATAGAACAAAAACATCAGGTGATTGGGGAACAACAGAAGACAAGATGAGACACAATCTCAAGAAAGGTCCAGTTTACAGAGTTCAGTGTATAAATTAAGTTTCTTCTCAGCCATGCTAGCAGGAGATGGATGGATTGTGTGACATTTGATAAAGACATTTATGTTCCACAGCAGATGAATAGTAAAAGCTTTAACCTGACCTTTCACCATCTTCTTTCTGGTCCTGATACAGTACTCCCACAATATCAGTGCGCGTCTCTGTAGATTTGTTAGAACCTGAGCTCGAATGCACAGCAGTCCCAAGAACCCACTGTGACTGAGATAAAAAAAAAATCCTTAAGCTTAAAATGCACTTTTTTCCTTTCATTCTACAAGATTGTATCTAAAGCATTTGGTTTCATTTAATAACTTCCATCTCAGTTCCCCAGTCACACCAGAGAGTGGCACAGCTAAATACATTTGCATGTCCTCGCGACACAGGTGGTGCTGGAAGCTGGGTGACGTAGTGACTACTTGTGCCTTCAGTCGCTAACTGGACAGCTAGTTAACACAGTTAACATATTTGTACCATCCACTCATGTCTCACTGCTGACTACAAACCATGCAACCTCTCTTGTGTGAAACAGTGTGTACTCCAGCAGAGCAGGGTTATATAACATATATATGTTATATAACATATGTTATATAACATATAAATGTTATATAACATATATTCTTCCTTTGTGGACTTTTTCCCTGAAATGTCAACACTGTCAAAATGACTTGATCAACTATGCAAAAACACGTGCCAGAATTCACCAAAGTTGACTTTTCTGTGTTGTAAATGAACCTGAGTATTTACAGTACTCATGTGAGTGTACTCTATACTTCTGTAAAGCATTCCCAAATCCTCTGATCTGTTCTTCCTGATTAAAGCTTGGCTCAGCATCCATCCAGCCTGTTTGTGTGTCAATCATTTGGGAAGCCTTGCATAACAGTACTATAATGTGTTACACAGTTTGGATTATGTAGGCAGGCAGTAAAACGTATTTTGTTATTTATCTGAGCTGTTATTTATTCTTTACCTGGTGAAGTTCCACTGTGTCTGTCTACGGAGAAATGTAACTGCTATATTTCATTCAGTTTTATTTATATAGCGCCATATCATAACAAAGTTATCTCAGGGCTCTTTGTCATATAGAGCAGGTCTAGACCGACTCCTTATGTTTACAGAGACCCAACAATTCCCACCATGAGCAGCACTAGGAGCAGGCCCGAATCATCAAGTTACAGAACCCTGGGCACAAATGTTTGATGGGCCCCTGAACAACTTGGTTTGGTTTTTCTTTCTTGAATAAATCCAACATAGCATACAGGGCATATACAGAATAGTTCTAATTCATTATGGAAAGCACTGTAGCTTACTGGAAAATGAAAAGTAACCATTACAAAAGACTTGACAAAAAGCCTTAAAGTATCTGATATTAAATGGTAAATAAAGCAGCCAGAGCTTTTTTACGTTTTCATAATGATAATACTATGTTTAATGTATGTTGTCCTCTCTCTCCCTCTCACACACACACACACACTCCTCCTTTCCTCTACTCTCTTCCTCTCTCCTCGTTATAAAAAAAAGGATGCAAACGGCATAGGTCAACCAAATTCTTACCCAATCTCCCATGATGATTAGACATTTTAATTATAGGTTTAGCCAATTATTTGAACACACCAACAACCAATCATCAATCAACCAAGCTCAGACTTGATGGTCATCGGTGACAACGCACTGAGGCGCTGTTGTGTTTGCGTTGTTCTGAGTTAATTTTTATTCTTGCCATCTATGAAAATGATCTTTCTCCTTCGCAGTTTGTCACCGGTAGAGTCAAAAAAAATACGTAGGGCTATAAAGAGCTATCGCTCGATCGATAAGGACAGACTTCTTCATTGAAGTTACTTCTTCACAACGCCGGGTCAGGTGCCTCATAAATCCACTGCTGCGATGGTGAGCTGCTGCTACAGCTAGCCTCAGGCTGTGGCGGGCTGCTGCAAGCGCTAACGGTAGCCTCTGGATTAGCTTGCATGTCATCTTGCTGAACATTTTCCTCAACGACGTTAATGTTAACGTTTTCATCCCGATTTTGTTTAACCAAAAATATGTCAATTGAAGGCACACTTCTTAATAGTGACGCTTCCCTCTCCTCTTTTTCTCGTTTTGTCTTTCCTTTGCTGCACCCACTTCTGCTCGTTTCCTCCATTTTCGAATTACTGTAGCCTGGCCCGGACTACTACTGTATTATTTTACCAATTATATCATTCTGTTTAGGTTAAATAAATAAATAAAAAATAAGAAAAACTGCAAAATGTAGATGTACGACGAGGACCCGCTTGACTACTGGGAGTGACGCGGGGAAAAGGTTTTTGCCAGCAACGTCAAGGCTGAACTTCCCCCGGCCTTCGCTGGAGAGGAAAAACAAAGTTTTCCCTGCTGTGCCAGACAGTATGAAGTAGCCGTGAAGGCTCTGGTGAGAGGCACCAGAGGGGACTATGATTATGAACTGGCTAGGACTTTGCCAACACGGCTGACCGAAGCTGTGAGATTTTGATGCCATGGCCCATGGGCTTAATCACACGCACTTCATCACGTGCACATATTTGGACTCAATTCACCATCAGGGTTTAAAAAAGTATGCACCTTACACATGTGGCAGGAGTGGGACCTTATATTCTAAGATTTAAGGGTACAGCCTGACTACGCCAACCGGGAAATACTCACAATTTCACAATATTAGACATACACTAACCCAATAAAGGGCACACAGGTTCAATCACTAATGGAAGTCAAAGGCGTGTTGTTCCCAATTTCAGAACTACACCGTTTTATTGAATGTTCACAAGCAGCAAGAACCAGAAAGAAACAAAAAGAAACAAAAGAACACAACAACCTATCCTACTCCAGACACATAGCCAAATATACATGAACACACACACACATAGACAAATCTACACATGACCACACATACTCACTTAGCCATTATTTGTGACCAAATACCTGCAAAACTGTTAACATTCCCATCAGCCTCAGCTGGACTTTGTGTTTAGTGCTAATTAGCAAATGTTAGCATACTAACACGCTAAAATAAGATGGTGAACATGTTAAATGTTATACTAGTATGGCATCAGAATGTTAGCATGCTGGTGTTAGCATTTAGCTCAAAGCACTGCAGCCTCACAGCAGCTGCTAGCATGGCTGTAGACTCTTGTTAAATCATCACCCATTTGTAAAAGGATAAGACTGGTGTTAATCAATATTTTTATTCTTGTCAAACTAACAACATGTTAGTCCGTCTGTCAACACTGTCTGACTTCCTGTCTGTGGCTCTCAGCTCCGGTTCCTACTGAAGACGTAAATCTTTAAAAACACCTCCCTAATATATAGTTTCATGTTTAAAGCAGCTGCTCACTGTAGTTTCTATCCAACAAACAGGAGGAGATAGTGCATTTGTTGGGGACTATTTTCAGCGGCGGATTAATCCACGGTTGGTGCTCTAGTGAGTATTTGGGGCAGCAGGACGGTGTATAAATAAACTCCAGTGTGTGTGTTCATGGTGATGAAGGCTCACTGATGTGTTTTTAACAGGAAGAAGATACATCAGGCTGTGATACTCACACAGTACTTGTTAGTAGATACATTCACTGCTGGTTTTGGTCTTTTCATGTAGTTTGTTGACAATAAGAAAAATATAGAATATCCCGATGTATCTTTTAGATGAAGTCAGTTCAGGTTGACCCGAACTTCATTTTATGTGTCCAGAAATAATCAAAAACAGAAAAACACTCACCTCGTATGTAGCTGAGGTACGGAGCTTCACCTTAACTTCTCTGTCCTTGGTTCTGCTTCTTCATGTTTAATGTCATTTACAAAACATAAGAATAACTTTCCTTTTCACTTTCCATGAAGAGAGTCAAAAGAATGGGAGGAAGCGGGAGGACATGGGGGCCAAAGGAAAGGGGCCGAGCCGGAGGAAGAGGAAACACAGGCAGCAGCACTGAGAGCAGATCATTAGTGCCATTTAACCATCTGTCAGTTTGCAGAGAAGCTTAAAGAGACAAAATCACAATATATGTATATAGGTGATGTTGACGATATTCATTATATTGTGGGGTTACGGTGGACACTTATAGCCTGCTTCAGAGGAGTGAAAGGACTCACTGTGCATACAGGTGTAAGCCACACTGTGCAAGTGTTCATGCCAACTGCTGAACGTTTGTCATGTTTTTTATGATTCGTTTTAATTGAGTAGTAGTAGTGAATTGTAGTATCTGACAACATTATGTAGGCTCCCTACAGAGACAGACCTGTTTGTTAAAGAGTAAGATCCTTTTGTCTTCCTGTAACAACTCAACCTCTCGGAGGAGGCGGAGATCTACTGGACCAATTCCAAAACTTTTGTTTAGTTTGTTTGGTCATTTAGAAAAATAAAAATAGAGAAAAAAAAAGGGCCCAGGTTTAAAAATACTGAAGTTTCCCTTTAAAGCTTCCATGTTAGATGCTGACTGTCACACTAAAATGTTTAAAAATCCACAAAAAAACAACAAAACTTCAACAACTTAAATTGACCGATATGTGTCACATTTAAACATAAATAAGACGATCACAGCTAAGTTAACATAACATAAGAGCTGCGTCCAAACAGTTTTGTAACTTTCCGAGACCGACGATCACGCCCACTTCAGGCAGCGATTGGTCAGGTGAGACAGTGTTTGAAATGAACCGCTTCTCTCACTTTGCAACGCTGTAAGGAAAGAAAACACAAAATACTAATTTTTGTGGTTAATTTCATACTGTCTAAGTTTGTTAAGTTAGTTTGTAGTCATGTTAAACTGCAAATTAATTTGCTCATTTCAAATGATAATTTAAATAAGTTTGCTGACTGAATTAAACGTTGCAGCTCTGCTCATGTTACTACAGCTGATAATAAATGTCTAATTTAACTTGGTGTGCCATGGTTTTACTTGTCTTCCACAAGCTTACAGTTTGAACAGCTTTTTAAGAGTAAAATTCAAGTACATTCAAGGTACCTAAACCAAAAATTTCCGAACTCTCGAAGCCTGTAACTGTTACTATAAATGCCAGGAGACGACAAACAAATATGACCACAGGATCGTTTAATTTCAAATATTAAAAAATGAGTGACTGTGTCGATGATGAAACACCAGATTATGTTGGAAATCATTTTTCAAGGAGTATATTTCAATTGAAGTATATTCCTAACCTTGAAAACATAACATCATGGCATCATCATGGTACAAAAACCACAAAATAAGCAAAGAGTAAAAAAATTTCTTTAAAAATGTAATTTTTTACAAAATGACGTATTGAAGAACAAACAGGTCAAACAGTATGACATAAAATATATTCATATAAAAACAATCCCTTTAAAAACACCTTCAAAATTCAGCACATCAAAAGATAAATTACAACAAACAAATAAAAAACACAAGCTCAGTAAAAGTATAAAGTACTGTATAAAGTAAAATATAAAACCACATCCCATAAAATCTCATTGGTCGACACAGATTTCTTTGTAGCCAATGGGAGCGCTACGTTGCCGTGATGTAACAACTGTACCTTTAAGGCACCGAAGGAGTAAATGTTGATTTTGGCTGCATTGATCAATTACTCCTTTAATTTCATGAAATATACAACACAGTAAATCGCTGCTTGCACCAACCTGAGACACCGTATGTTACACCTCACAAAGGGTCGGCAACAAACGGACATTTTTTACAGGTGAAGCCATGACGAGGAAAATACTTCATATTTAATGTCGTGTTTTGTGAAATGTCGTCGTGTTTTCTGTAATGTTGTTGTGTTTTGACCTTCAGGGCCACCATTTCATTCTGAATATGCTCACAAAATAACAGTGCTAATACAAAAGTGCTTTGATTTGGGGTCCTATTGATTCTTTTTTTGTTCCTGGACTGGATGAAACATGTGGGGCTTCGCCTTGTTTGAGACCGACCGAACTTCCTAATGAGGATCAATAAAGTCTCATGTGGTCTAAACCAGTTGTCCCAGTAGGAAGGAGAATGACGCTCCCAGTGCCAAACCCAGGACGAGGAAGAAGGACATCAGAGAGCCGGCCGTCTCACAGTCCTTACACTGCACCAACCTGACGGGCCGAAACACACAGTTACAACATCTCCACGCTCAAAAACAGTAATATAAATTTTAGTTAAAAATGATGCTTTTTGTACACTGTCAGTCCCACAGAACATGTGGTCCTTGTTAGAACCATAACTCGGACCAAACATGTCAAACCACCACAAAATACAAATATACTTTAACTTCGAGAAAAAAACAAGACTGTAGCCACTCTAATAACTCAAACAAAACTGTTAACAGTTGAAAAATTGACAGACAGCTCTACAATTTTTCCATTATTACCATTAAAGGTCAATAAATGTGAAGTTTGTCCTGAAGGTGGCGCCAGAGGAAAGACCTTGTTGTTACCTAAATCAAAAAGGTTCACCCTCTGTACGGAGGCTGTTTATAACCTGATAATCAGACGCCAATTTGTTTCACTTCATTCATTCAGACCGATTTTGTTTTGTTTTGCCCGAACCAATCAGTAGCGAGCGACGTATCTGTCCTGCGTCATCATTTTCAGTCGACACAGACGCTGTGGTCATGGTTGCTAAGAGCAGTAACATTAAACGGTACATCACAGGTACCACAACCTGTGCTGTACCTGTAAATGACTCTTACAAAGGTCTATTATTATAAGGCAAACTCTGGTATTTTTAAATCTGGGCCCTATTTTTTTTTTTTTTAATACAAATTTTGGGGTCTAAATGACCAATACTTAACAAAAGTTCTGGAATTGGTCCAGTAGATTGCCTCAGCCTGCATCCATGAACAGGCTGCAACGTAATCCTTTGGGGCAACTGCGCCTGTGAAATGTCTGTCCACTAAAAATTCTTGTTTTTGTCCCTGACTCTGGCTCAGACTGTTATTCAAAGTGTCTGACAACATTATGGAAAGCATCCCTACAGAGACAGACCGTTTGTTAAAGCTGGGGTAGGCAAAATCTGTGCAACCTATGCAAAAACCGTACTGGCTAGTACACCACACACACACACGCCACTGCCCCACCTCAAAAGTTATTCCCCACTGTTTGTCATCACGTCTCTTTGCCACGTTGATATGAGCGCCATGGCATCGAACATAATGAGCCCGAAGCTCCATGTGGAGCCGGGACGTGTTGTTTTGTGCTATACGCTGCTGTAGGCAAAGGAGGTGTTGGACATTTATCACAGGTTGCAGAATTTTCCGCCACTGAATCGGGCTTTCACCGTCTGAAGGGACGCGCACGCACGTTTGCATCTGTAGAACAGCCAATAGGAATGTGCCGTCTCTCTGAAATAACAGGCTAGATTTTCTGAAGCCTGAATCCAGAGCCAAGAGGAGGGGCAGTAGTAGAGGTTTGCTCTCAGACCACTTGAATTACAATATGCTGGATGGTTATTATGACATTTTTGCCCAATGACGCCAAAAAAATACTGCCTACCCCACCTTCAGACGTCTTTAAATCAAAAGAGATGTGACTTAGAAGTCAGGCTAAGACGTCTCAGACTGGGCCTGTCAGGCTCAGCTCTGTCAGACTTGACTCAAATAGTCAGTCTAAGATCTACTTAATAAGGCTCAGCCGTGCTTTTAGCTTAATGTTTTGCATGCTATGTTAGAATTAATGGAAGAAAAGCTGACAGGAACTCATTCATTAGTTTTGGAGGCATTTTGTCCTTCAGAAAATGGAAGGAATAAAAAAAAAAAACACTTCCTGTTGGAGACTCACTGCGGAGCGTAGGCCATGCAGAGGCTCGCCAGGTATCCGTTGGAGAAGGAGAACAGAGCCATGATGACGACGAAGGCGCAGTCGTGACTGAAGAGGACGGTGAGTCTGGAGTTCTGGACGTTACACATCATGAGCAGAGGGATGAAGACCAGACGAGACAACACAACGGCAGGAAACAGGAAAACGCTGTCCTTCGATGGCTGCACAAACATCCACAGAGTCATTTAGGAACGATTAATACGACGACTCAAAACTCCTATGAGCAGGTGCGGCAGCAGACTCACCCATTGGACGAGAGACGGGGCGCTGCGGCCGGCCAAGTCCGTGACATTGAAAACGAGGAAGCAGCAAATGCAGGTGAACACTTTCTCTGTAAGAGAGGGAAAGCAGGACTGAACAGCTGGAGTGAAGGATACAAATATATCTCTATATCCATTATGACTTTGTTTGGTTTTAAAGCACTTCCAAATCATTAAACGCCAAAGTCATCTATATAAGAGTTTCCCAGTCGTAACTACGGCTTCGCTGCAGATGTGAATGCTGTTTACAATTTGGAAACTCTTAGTTACGATAACTCTGATATGAATGATGTGATGTCTCACTCCAGGCAGCGTCTTCGTAGACGGTCTGAACTCGGACCGTGATCACAGGAAACACCGACAGGGTGACGGCAAACACACACGTCACACACACAGCCATCAGCCAGATCTGCAGGACACACAGGAAGGATTCAAGATTACTTACACACTCATATTTTCAATATGTGCAATGGCATGCTCGAGAGGATGTGCTAAAAGACTAATGTGCACTAATAATAGTCAAACTTTGAAAGATAAAATATGTAATATAAGCATGAAAACGCTGTATGCAAAAGTGCATAGTGAAAATATTGGTTATTGATGTTAACAGGAAGTAGAAACTGAGAACAGATGTGAATTTGATTGAACACAAGTAACCACTTACTTAAGTTTTCAGAAAGAAGCCGAGATTGAATGAATGAGTAAATACAGCGACTCACTAAACCACAGGTAGACTAGATTATAGTTGTGTCACTAAGCAACCCCCAAAACAACCTGTACTCTACCAAAACAGAAACAAACATCCATGAAAAAACTGTTTCCTGTGCTAACTTATGCTTAAATATGCATTAAAAAAGCTAAATAAAAGGAGGGAAAACCCCAAATTCAGGTGAAAAGGTGGATTTGAGAGACATGAACGACGAGTCCAATAAAACTGACACCAATTTTATTAATCAATTAATCCTTTAACTCATTTATCAAGCAAAAAATGTCAAAGACTCTCTGATTCCAGCTTCTTAAATGTGAGGATTTGCTGTTTTATATCATTGTGAACTTAATATTTTTGGGTTTTGGACAGTTGGGCGGACAAAACAAATTTGAAGACGTCACAGTAATGAATCGACTATGAAAATCAGTACTTGAAATCGTAACATACTGCACTATTTTTCTGTTTGCTCACTGTTTTCGGTCAGTTAGTTGTTTTATTCAGATTTTTCTGTGACGTTGACGAACGTGAATCCAAAGAACAATGGATCCAAAGAAAAACAGTCAGTATCCTTGAACACCAACTGTCGACATCAAGTGGACCTGACCTAAACGTTCTATGTCTTTAACCACATGGACTAATATTAAATATAATATACATTTAATGAAACAGAAAAAGCCTCCAACAGATGAAAAGTCGTTCACCCGTTTAAAGACATTCAGGACCGACGAACGCTCCTGGCGCTCTTCTGGCTCACTGATGAACTTCCCGTTGGCCTCGAGGTCTTTATTGTTGTTCAAGACTTTTTTGTCTTTAAAAAGAAAAAATTAAAATGTATCAGTGACTTAGTTCATAATGTGATCCCCCAAATTGACCTGGAACCAGTTGCACCAGCTGTTCATAAGTTCAAAGTTGTGTTTTATGCATCACTAAATTAAAACTTGCTGCACCTCACAAACTAGTTCTTACATAGATTAACTAAATATTTACACCCACTAACTGCCAGGTGTAACTGTTGTGTAGCTAACTGACAAAGCTAACATTAGCCTGCTAATATCTGACCCACATGAAACTTGATAAATGCTGTTTAATAATGACGTAAATCTGGAAGATTTAAAATTACATTTCACAAAAATAACACAAGACCTCGAATCACGAAACGTTATGCTAATAACATTTGACTAAATGAGTAACGTCAGATAGCTTAGCATAATCAGATATTTCCCTCTCATTATAAACTGTATGAGTGCTACTAACCGCGAAACACAGATTTCTCCATGTATGCAGACAGAAATAAAACATAAAAAGATTTATCTTTTAGCCTCTAAAATAGTGGTGCAACGGATCACAAAACTCACGGTTCGGATCACGGATTGGAGTCACGGATCATTATTCGGATTTAAAAAAAAACAAACAAAAGAAGTGAGACAAATAACTTTACTTTCCATGTATTATTTATTAACATTAACGGGGAAGCCAAAATGCTCCCATACCTGGGATTTAAATGATGCGGGAGGCCTCTCAAGCCCTTCCTCTCCTCCACTAGCCGTGATTGTCACTCACTGCGCTTCTTTTCCTCTTGCAGTGTACATCCCTGATTTGTTGGGATTCAACATGCCCCGCTCATGTGAAAACAAAACAGCTTTTTTTAAATAATCAAATCAACCTTCAGCGCTTCAGAATAAAACACAGCAGGCATCTGTCTTGCATCTTTTCACTGCAACTCTGCATCGAGATTTAGGGAATTGTTATTTTAAAAGTAGATAACAGCAGTAAAACTGTTACGTGGGAGGTTGGTGGAGGAAGGACCCAAGCGCAGACAGCGGGCAGAGGTGGAACAAAGAGGTTTTATTGCGTACTATGCAGTGGGCTGGTAGCCAGGCAGACCATGGAACACTGACAGCAGACAAAAGACACGCAACACTGAACATGAGCAATGAACCGACAAGAACCAACTGAAAGGGACAGGTACAAATAGGGAAAGGATAGACGAGGGGATCAGGAACAGGTGAGTACAAACACAGGTGAAAACACTGAGGGCTGAGACAGGAGGCGGGAACACCAGACAGGACTTCAAAATAAAAGAACCAAGGGCCACATCATGACAAAAACTGTATGTCACACTATGATGGTTAAACTTTGCAATTAATCCGCGGTTCACATGTGTGCCAAACTGTGGGGGGAGATCCGTACGGATCACGGATCAACTGTGATCCACTGCACCACTACTCAAAAACCGTAATTTTTGGAAGTTATGCTAGCTTGTGACGCTACAGTGACTTCCTGTTTACATGGTTGATTGCTCTTGATTGGGCAATGCTACAGATGTTTCCTAGCAACCAATTAATGGATTCCTAAAGTCTTCATGAAGAGCTGGTGAAACCCAGTCCTGAACCTTTGACTTAGATCAGCTGAATCGCTAACATAACATTAGCATGTTGCTAAGTGAGAGTTTGTGAGAACTGACCTGTGCTGCCGAGGAGTTCCTGCGTCGTCTCCACTTTATCAGACTGGCTTCTGTTCAGGTAAAAACGAGCAAATTCCTGCAGAGGAGAGTCAACGCCGTCAGAAGATCGTTATGTGGGTTCTACAAAACCCCTGAACTCTTGAAAGATTATACTTTTCTTAATAAATATATTAAAATTAAATGATAAATATATCTTTCAGGACTTCGGGGACTCTGTAGGGTTCTGATCTGTTTTCTGCCACTGACAGAGTAAAAACAGATGACAACAAAGCCTTTAAATTCAATTTACCAAAACATAACTCCCGTCAATTAGCTGCACTGATCCTGCTGGTTATTTAATATGTGACATGGAGCCCTTTATTATTCACATTCAACTCCTGCTTCACTTTTCTGAACTGGAATCTTGATCTCAAGGAGAATTAAAAAATCATATTCCTTCAGTCTATTCCTGTATTTACACAATAAATCGCTTTTTGGTAAGCCTCATTTATTTTCATAAACACAATTCGATTAAAAGTTTACTAAATAAAGATTTTAAAAAAGTGTTTTAATTAACTTCTAATGCAGCAGCACCTGGCACTGAGACTGATTTAAAACTCAAAGTAAACATAAATGAGTGAAAAGCAGGTGAACAGCTGGATTTAGTTCAGTTTCTGTGTGTCTGAGTGTGTGTTGTCTCCTCACCAGGTGTGGCAGCAGCAGGTAGCACAGCAGAGTCCCCAGAGTTGCCACACACGGAGTGATGAAGTATCCCAACGCAGCCGAGCTTTTACCGGCGTTACCTGCAGAGGAAAAGAGACGCTTCAGATATTTTAGCAGCTACACATTGTGCGGGACATTTACTATTCACTAGTGACTGATTTGATCTCATTACATTTATATTTGTATCAGCGTATATGTCGGGCCAATAAGAAATACAGACATGTTTGAGGTCATTTAGAAACAGTGTTCTCTTTACATGTTGTAGTTTGTTTAGTAGATTATTTTGTAAAATGCCCCATTCAGTATATATCCTGGTCACAGGTCTTTAATAACCAAAAATAAGGGATCCTTATTAAAACCAAAGCTGAAATGATTAATCAATTAGTCAACCAGCGGCAAATTAATGTGCAAATGTTTTGATCATTTATCGTCTAAGTGTTTTTTTCTAAAAGAAAAATGCTTCTCAAATGTGAGTATTTGCTTTGGGAAATTGCGGAGGACATTTTTCACTATTTTCTGACTTTGTAGACCAAATGTGGAAGTTGTGAAAATGACTGGCAGATTAATCAAAGGTTAAAATAATGAATTAATAAATAAAGTTGCAGCCCTAATAGGTTTAATTCATATTTTTTACTGACATATATAATTATTTGAGTTATTGTGCCACCCACTCGCTTACATTTTGAGATCTGAAAAACAGATATTCTTTGTGTAGCTGCCAAATCGGTTTTCACTATAAGAATAAGCTGTGGCGTAGGCTGTCAGTGCAGCTCCAGGAGGGTAAAGTGAGGCTGTTACTTACTCAAGATGGAGACCAGCATCGCGAGAGCAGCGAAGATCCCGGCCAGACCCTGACCGCTCATGAACAGAGTGCTGTAACGAGGAGGAAGCAGGCCGACCACACCGAACAGACTGCCCTGCAGCACCGCGCTGAACACTGCGCACACACGCACACACTTTAACATTAATACTGTGGTTATCATTAAATTTGTATAGTAGAGTAACAGAATACCAGTAGCAGCAGTACTCAGACTTTCCCTACATGTCAAAGTCTACTGTTGGCCTCCTGAATGGTTTCATCTACATTTGACCAATTCTGATTCTGCTTATCAATTCCAATGTGAATCTACTCCTGACGCTGATTCTTGTCACGTTATTTGAGTAAGAAAAGAAACCAAATTATGCTGAAAGCAAAGAACACGTATTTTCAGCAGTTATAAATGAGGAGATGTTTTGTTATACTTTATTCCTTTCTATGTTCATTATTTGTGGGCAAGACCGCCTTGGTAGCTGAATGGCTGCTGTGCATGCCACATAACGTCGCCGGTTCGATTCCAGCCGGTGACCTTCGTTGCATGTCACTTCTTTAAGCAGAATAGAAAAGTGTGTTTTTAAAAAAAATATCCCTTCTTCTTATACATTTATTTTTATTGGACGACTGGGTGGAAACAAAGCGGTTCTCAAGGTTCATATGATGTGGATGTAAAGACCTTTAACTTGAAGCTGAATGTCGGAGGGTATCACGTGATAATGTGCGCAAACTCACTGTTGATGAACCAGATGGTTGCCATGGTGACAGAGAAGAAGGTGTCCGGCTGCATGGGGACTTGGACCAGAGTGGCAGTGAGGGAGAAGAGGAGGAGGTTGGCGATGAGGCTGAAGGCCACGCGGAGATGCTCCCTCACCCTTGCAGAGAAAAGTGTTCATTATTCACGTAAATATAAAGCTGCGTAAAGTTACAGTTTAAAGCGCCGTGTCGTTAACTCACCACTGATACAGGAAAGAGTTGAGCAGGGTGAACAGCAGCAGGGGCAGCTGGGAAAGCAAGGCCATCCAGCTGTCATAGTTGTAGTCTTTAGCTGAACCGTCTGACGTGACGTTGGGGGTGTTAACTGTGAGGCGCTCGTTGAAATACTTGAACAAAGAGGACAAAAAGAAGAATCATTCAACATCTTTATATTAAACAACATAATAGCTGTTTGTGGTGTTGACCAAGAGGAAACTTTAGTCAAGTCAAGTCAGTTTCATACGGAAGCCGAGACCAGCCCACTTTTTTAAATGCTGTTTTCTCGAGATAACAGCTTTATTTATCTCGTAGTCTTCTCCTTAAAGGACAAGGACTGATCTGAATGTTATTTCTAACAGAAAGACACAAAGCAATTTCTGCCTCTTAGACCTTGATTGAAATACGCTCTGATGCGTTGATCAATAATGGGTACTTCTTGATTTGACATTTTCAGCTTAAATCAGTTGCTACAGTTCAAGACACCATCTATGCACGCTGCCATGGCACTCCTGATCTCTGATAAACAAAGAGAAACGACCTTTTGTTTTCTCGTGATAACGAGTTGATTATCTCGAGATAACGAAATCAATAACTTGTGATCTCAAGATGATGGAATTAAAAAAAATAATTGTGAGCACGACCTTACTCGGCTTCCGTAGTTTTATTGTATATTCCACATTTGCCTCCAGGGGCTTCACTATCTGTGCAGCATACGACACCCTGAGGAAAATAACCCTTTAACAGGGAAAAAGAATTGTGGTAATCTTCTTTAATTTTCTTTAAAAACAAAGTCAGGGTTCGTACAGCTTTTTGAGAGTAAAATTCAAGCACTTTCAAGGTACCTAAACCAAAAATTTCCAGACTCTCGAAGCCTTATCATCATCTAAATTGTTGCTATAAATTCTATTATTAAATATTAAAAGATTTTTGGTTTCTATGAGTGATTGTGTCGATGATGAGATTATCACCAGATTATGTTGAAAATCAAACATTTTTCAAGGAGTATATTTGAATTCAAGTATAATCCTAACCTTGAAAAAATAACTGTTAAAATTAAGCATTTTCCAATTCAGTTTTATTTATATAGCGCCATATCATAATAAAGTTATCCCAGGGCACCCCCCCATAAAGAGCAGGTCTAGACCGACTCCTTATGTTTAATATGTCCAAACTTTCAAGATTTTGTATGAACCCTGCAAAATGTTTCAGGACACACGATGCTCCAATTTTACAAATAAAGGGACGTTTTTCATCTTGAAGAAGAAGAAGAAGAAGAAGAAGGTGTGGGAGTGAAACCTGAGAGGCCGTCATGAAGAAGTTCCAAGGCAGCAGAGTTCCCAGACCGAGCACAAAGATAATGAGGCCTACAGCCTGACCGCTGTGGAAAACAAATCACTTTTATGACCCGAGCTGAGCTGAAGCACCATTTTATACAAAAATGTTCAATACCAGACATCGAACTCACCGGTCTGCAGGTGGACTCTGTTTGTTTTCGTCCGACATCCTGTTGCTTCTGTCGCGTTTCTGCTCGAAAGTCAAGAGAAGCTTGTAAATGATGTGTTTACACTACAAGTTCTGTAATATCATCCTCGATAATTTGGCCTAAATAAAAACTCTACTGGCATGTTCCACAATACAAAGGTAAACGTTTAACAGCCACTTCACAGGTGAGCAGTGGAAGTCAGTACTCAGATTCTTTACTTAAGTAGAAGTAGAAAATACCACAATGTAAACAACTGAAGGAAAAGCACAGTAAGTGTAATCAGCACAATTTTCTTAAATTATCAAGAAGTAAAACTGCTCATTCTGCACCCTTGCAGAGTTTTATATTATTGGATTATTATTATTAATACTGATGTACTGTCATATACAAAATATACCATTTAATCTGTAACAGTGCATCATATTGTATAAACTGATCATATGTTTTCTATGTAAAATGTACATTTGGCTAATACTTTTGTACTTTGTAATGGAGTGCACACACGGTAATAACTCATGACTTAAGTATTTCTATGTCCCTGATTCTTCCCCTTCACTGCTAAATAAGTCCCTTAACAACTTTTAATGACAATGACAATATATGGTTTGTATAAAGTATATTTGGCACCAGTCATTAGGTATTGTCAAGTAATTAAAACTAAACTCCTCCTTTGTAGATGTGTATACGTTTGAGTCTCATTCATTTCATGTGCACGCTGTGTTGATATGGCCACTACAGTAGCCTAATATGGGCATTTATGGGCCTAAATGTGACTCATCTGGTTGGTCATGGCGCCACATCAGCGGTGTTGCCAGATTGGACGGCTTTTCGCCAAACTGGACAACCGTTACTTTTTTTTTTTTTAATTGGGCGGGTAAAATTGTTTCGGGTGGGTTGTGATCATTTTGGCTGCTTTTTGAGCCATTAGGGCGGTTCAACGAACAATTCGGCTATATTCCCATAAACAGACCACCCTCTCCTCCATTAGTTGCCTATGATTTTAGTCAGACACACAACAACTGATAACTTGTTTCCTTTACACTTTACCTATACACACACACACACACACACACACACACACACACACACACACACACACACACACACAAAGGCTATACAAATAAACCCAGTATAAACCCAGTAAAAACCCAGTACCTAAATGGAAATTAAAATTTGGGCTGCTTTTCTGACGCTCGTGCGGGTTCTCGGCTCTGTTTGGACTACCTTTACTGTTTGTCAGTCCCGATCTGGCAACACTGCACATGTTCTACTACTGTATTTCCTTCATACAGCAGTGACACAACATACATGACTTATTTAAAATATTATATCCTGTTTGTATAATATAAGTGAAAGCAGCCTAAATGTAAGCCTAGTCGCGTTTATCTCAACATGTGTCCGGTTAATTAGGATATTAAATATAATATGTTTAGTTATAGTAGACTAGCCGTCTATCTGCTTGCGTGTTAAAACTGTACATAACTTTTAATTCACCTGAAATGTTTAATTAACGCGCCATCTCTGCGTTAATGGCGCCTTCATGTCAGACACACTACACGTTCAGTAAGACACGTGTAAGTTTATGTGATAAACCACCCAGAAGTCCACCTGAAAATCACCAAATTTAGGTAAAAATGATCAACACAAAGCAGACGGAACTCACCTGACAGTCCGAGGAGCAGGTTTATCGCGGGTCAGAGCAGCTGGACCGGTCCGGTCTGAACTAACGACAGAGCGGGTGCGCGGGTTGTGGAGGCTGTTATGCGAGTGGAGCTTCCTTCCGGAATTTTTTGTGTATTTAAGAGTGCTGCTCACTCTTCAACCTGTACAATCCCACATTTTTATTATTATAATTATTATTTTTATTATTATTATTAATAAAGGTAGTTAATTAATTTAATAGAGGCTAGTTCTGTTTGACATACAGTGTTCATTTTAGGGTCTCTTTTTCATTCAATCAAACACTTATAGAAGCAGAAAAATCCAAAACTGAATGTGATATATATTAGCCTATATATTTCCAAAGTTTTTTCATGTACTATTCTTTTCAATTACTCAACTTTTTGTCTTCTCTTAATAAAATTAAATCTCTCAATAGCACATGTACTTTCTTGTGATTTCACAGCTTTAACACTAGATGGCCTTACACACTGCCAACTTCACCTAAATAAATGCAGTATATCTGAGAGTAGAATACAACAGAATACATCAACACTGCATTTATCTGTCAAAAGCATCAGCTGTTGTTTGCGGAAGAAGAAGTGGAAGAAGCAGAAGATGATGAAAAAGTGAAAAAGGCACTGCCTTTCTCTTATTTGACCTGTAGGTGAAGGTTAATGGAGGAAAAAGGAAACATTAACTCCACTAACTATGTAAAATGATCCTTCAATTCAATTTTAGAAAACATGTGATTCTTTTATTCTGGTAATGGTAGTGTGTGTGTGTGTGTGTGTGTGAGAGAGAGAGAGAGAGAGAGCGAGAGAGACCAGCTGGAGTAAAGAGGAAGTTCTGGTTTTGAATTTTCATAATAAAACACCTGTTAATGGTATCTAAGGTCATTAAATGTATGCTTTTTGACAGCAAATGTTAACAGGACACAGAGAAAACGGTTTAGCTTGCTTAAGCATTACACAATAAAATAATTTCAATAAAACATATTTCAAGTGGAAATGTAAGCTACAGTATATACAGTATGTACACAGGTCTTGGTATATACTGTATAGTTTCCGAATTACATTTAATTCTGACTCATTTACTGAACCTCTAGGGCTTATGATTAAATGAGGCAGGAAACAGAGAATTGGACATCTTACAGGGGCCTGAATTGTTGATTATCTGCTGTGTGAATGTTTTTGGTTAATATAGTTTTAATATAATTTATTTAGCTTTAAGTTTTAAAAAATCATCTTATTCCACAGAGTCTGACAGTATCAGTATCAGTCAGGCATTAAACACATAGGACAAAGTAACACACTGATGACAACGAGCAGCAGCAATGTATAGTCAGAGACATATAAGCGTTATTAAAAAAAATATGTTATAAAAATGAAAATATTAAAACTAAATATGGTATAGCTATTACAAAATTTCGTAAAGAAAACCTGTGTTACCAAAAGGATCTTATTATTTTAGTGGTTTAATATTAGTCATTTTTGACTACATTCAACTCTATACATCAATCACCTTCGAAATGCAGGTACTGAATTTACTCATTTTATTTTGAAATGCGTACCGGAAGTAGGTATAGTTTTCACTGCAGGCTCGTTCAGGACGTAGTTCGGTTGATGTCAGTGCCGAGACGAAGCCAAACCTCACTGACTTTTTGCTTAGTTTAACGACTCCGCTACTGACGAAAACTTGTTAAACTACCGGTAGACATTCAACTAGCTAACACGTTGTTCTGCTCAGAAACTGCACCGTCGGTTACCGGAACGGACACATCCGGGAGATGAAAAAGCTTTAGAACAACCGGTAACCTTGGTAAGTTTGTTGTTTAAAAAGTAATTTCCCTTCATTCTTATTTATTTTACCGACGTTGAAACGTGTTCCCCGCAATCTGCATCAATGCTAAATAACAAGCTAGTTAACAGCTAGCTAGTTTTAAGTTTTAACTTTCAGTTTTTAACTTTTACCGACCAAAATTCACATACGGTAACGTTAACTAGCTAACTGTTGTAATAACGTTATATTAGTAACGTTACCTAATATTTTTACATGCTGTTTCAATCTAAACATCCATAATAAAAAGTTATATTTGTTTCTTCTCTCAAAAAACTCCCATAACACTAATGTAAGTTTAAAACAGGTTTTAGCTTTCTTTATTTTTGGTATTATTGTATTTGTTAATATATTAGGGTAAGCATCAAATTAATATTCCTATAGGGACTTTTAATGTAAGTTTGTTTTTCTTTGTCCCTTTAAGTGACATTACAATACGTCTTTACCTTATAATATTTCTGTATTTAAATCAAGTGAATGGTACTGAATTCTGATTTTTAAATGTGCTTTTTCCAATTTATAGAGTTTTAGTAGTATATTTTAATTACTACTCCAGGTGCTTTTACTTTGATCGTGGTGTATATTTGCAGTATATTATCCTAAAATACTCCTATACTCTATAATGTTTCTATATGTCAATCAAGTGTGTGTGTTATTGAGTTCTCATTTTAAAGTTTTTTTTTTACAGGGTAATCATAAATATTACTCTATGTACATATACTTGTTAACATAGTGTATATATGGCGTGTGTTATCCTATAGGGGTCCAGCAGTGGTTGTGGTTGCCAGGCCGGTCTGTCCGGCTCTGTGCAGCCCAGCTGGCCTCTTTTGTTCCGGCCACACAAACTGATTAGCATGCACCATCCGACCGGAGCATCTGTCCCCTGCAGATGCTGCTTTTGTTCCCCATTTAAAACTTGAAAGTTGGCCCTTTTTGTCCAACTGTCCGCGCATAATAAAAGCTTATAGACAACGTCAACCCCTCTCCACACGCCAATGTTGACCCTAAAACCTGGAGAAAGTTTAGTCTGGGTGGATTAAAGCAGAGCTGCAGCAGAGGGTGAACAGAAGTGATGGTCACAGTTTAAGCTGTCAGTCATCTTAGACCTAAGGCTAGGCGATATGGTTGAAATCAGTGTGTTAAGACGTGGTTTCCTGCAGTTTTTCATAGCAGAAGTGGGCCAACTCGCCTGAAACCCCCCACTTCTGCTAACATCATAAAAATAAATATTATTTTATGAACTATGACATTAACCCTCTGGGAAAAGGAGCATAGGAACAGTTTTAATATATACAGTATATGCCTATTGTTTAGGTGGTCATCTACTAAGACGAGATATATCAGGATTGGCTTGCTCACCACCTCTGCTAAACAGTTTCTTGAGGGAATCCCTGTAATAAATAATCCCTGTAAGGAAATAATCAGAATTCAAAATATATCACAATATTGCAAATCATATAAAATAATCTGATGTTAAAAGCAATTAACTGCGTTTTATTGTTGTTTTTGTTTGAGAAAAACTCTTTTAATGTGCAGAACATGAATGTCAATGACTTATTTTGTTAGTTTTTAATTTCATTTTGCTTAGAGTCATTCATTTAGAAAACTAGACTTTGTCAAACTGTAACTTCATGAACTTCATGAATATGATTTCACTGGAAGTCGCAAATAATATTGAACTCTCGCCCAGCTTAATTAAGACAATGTCCTGTAGCCTTTGTTTGGCTCTTGTACAAAGTCCTAATATTTAACAACAAATGTGACATTTCCAAAACTTTATTATGATATTGATCTTTGGTCAAATCCTCCACCGCTGCTTTACGTCTTTTGTGCTTTAATTCAAAGATTGATGAGTAACCCAGCTTTCTGCCCTTAATTGAATTATTAGTGTGCATGTAAGCACACTGGTTGTATTGTCTCTCTGACCTCCCTCCCACCTCCCCGTTATGGAGACGGTTTGATGGACTACTCACTACACCACGGCTTTTATCTCTGACTGTTGCCATGGTGAACTGGGTTAGTTGTATGTGTGGGCCGCGTGGTATTTCCTCTTCAGGGCTGATGTGAAAGCACACCTGGCTGCCTGGTGTAGCCCTCTTTCAGTGAGCTGGTCAAAGTCCTTCAGCAAGACGCCTAACAGCCACAATATGTTTTACTGACGTTGTCAACTAATAAACCTCTTTCACGATGGACTTGGCCCTTGTACTGTGCATGCTGGAACAAGTAAATGGATCAGAACCATCTTTAATGTCATTGTTTACACCTGTGCTTTTTCTGCTGTGAAAAGTCATTCATTGGACTGTAAACACTACTGAATGACAGTATACTGTATTGACAGCCTGATAATCAGACAGAATTGCCATTTCATGTCATTTTATGTTAGCCTTTTTCTGATTTCTGTGGAAGCAGTAAACTTAACATTTTATAAAAAATATGCAGATTTAAGAGTTGTTCGGTTTGACTACGATGCGATTATCAATGCATCTTGATTCATCCATTTCCTTCTGTTAACTGTTTTGTATTTGTTAGCAGGGACCCCACAATTTCTTTTTGAGTATAATTCACTTATTTGTCTATATTCCAAGATGTACTGATCTATCATGTTTTCCAGGATCCAGTGTTCATAAGTAGTTTTTTTTTTTTTTAAACAGTATTACCGTTTATGGATGTGTTGTATGGCTTCTGCCACCAGGTTGTGCCTTTGAGTAAGATGAAAGTTTGAAGCACAAGTAGAAAAAGAACCACTTCCTGTTTTACACTGCAGTAGTTAGCACAAGGCAAGCAGAGAAAATATGCTGTCAGACTCTGGCTGCAACACATGACTATTTTGGTACAAGCACTTACCCGCCAGTGTGGCGGATAGCCTTCCAAGATTTACTCGCCAAACGGAAATCCAGTCAGATTGTTTCCATTTTTGGTTGCTCACCAGCCCAAGTAGCCTAGCTTAGAAAGTAAACAAAAAGCACATGTTCTGCATCCCTTACGTTTCACCATCCAATTGGTTTAGCTGTAAGGAACGTACTATGTGCAGCCCGGTCTCACAAAATTGTTACAGGTGATCATAACGTCGCAAATTGAGTTTTAAATTTCCGACTGAGTTTTCTGCATCGAGACAATCGTTGAAAAGAGAATCGCGATGCATTTAAGAATCGATTTTTTTCCCCCCACGCCTCTACTTGGTGTCACGCTTTTACAGACAATGGTACAAGATGATGTCCCCATTCTGTCAATAGCTGCGTTAACATGAACCCTAATATTCCACTAATAATCGGACAGCCCAATCAGAATTAAAAGGCTTTAAACGCACATCTTATCAGATTTCTGTATTGAGCGTCCATGTAAACTAGTGGTTCTCAACAGGGGCGTTCTCCTGAAAGCATTCATTTTTACACCGTGTTATCGCTGTTACAAATTTACAAGAGAGATATCCGCTGTCAAACTTCCCGTGAAAGCAACTCCGCGTCTAGTATCCAGACACCCACTTTAACAAACTATACAATCATAATAAACAATTCTTTAAAACATTAAAGTTAGACACCTGCCACGTGAGTCTGTTACGGGGCATGGTTCAGGCGGCAGGAGAAGGACCCAAGTGCAGACAGGAGTAGTTCACAGGTTTATTTGATTTACACACAAATACAGGTAATGCAGGCTAACAGGCAGATAGACAGGTAGGTCCTGGTTCCAGAGACAGCAGCACAGGGAAAACATCCAAAAGCAAGCGCATGAAAACTGGATCCGAACAACAAGGAAGCCGTACACACAGTACTCGCGAACAACAGACCAGAACACACACGATACAGGACACAATGAACCGACAGGAACAAACAAAAGGACCGGTATAAATAGGGAAGAGACTGACGAGGGAATCGGGCAGGTGTGTAAAAGGGAGCAGGTGAGGATAATCAACAGAATATCGAGACACGAGAAGACAGGAAAGACAATACTTCCAAAATAAAACAGGACGACCAAACGGACTTATATAGCACTTTTCAACCATTGAAACAATTCCCAAAGCGCTGTACAGTAATCTAAGCTTTTAACAGTAGTCTAATTCACCCAATCACACACCAATGGGGACACAGCTGCCATGCTGCCAACTTAGGATTCAGTGTCTTGCCCAAGGACACTTCAACATGTGGACAGGAGGAGCCGGGATCAAACCACCAACCCTGGGGTTGATGGATAACCACACTACCCTCTGTACCACAGCCGCCCTAACAAGACTACCGGATCATAACAGAGTCACAGCAACGCCATCAGCTGGCTTGATTCCAGCTGAGATGGCTCTCTGCAGCGTTCTAAAACAGTTTCATCAGACACCTGCTGTGTTGTTTGTTGCCTCTCTGGATAAATAATTCACACGTTTAAATTCGCCACCACTCTGCATCTGTCAGGTTAGCTTCTATTTTGAAATCTGTACTCAGCAGGATAGAATTAAACGAGTCTACGTAGGTGTCAGATGGCAGGCTGGTTGGTTAGGTTAAAACCGTCACATAAAGTCACATTCACTGCTGAATTATGTTATTTCCTCAGTTGCATTGAGGAAACATTATTGAACAAGAAAGCAGTCAATCGTCTATAAAACATTAGAAAACAGTGAAAAATGCCCATCACGATATGTGATGACCTCATCAGATGTCCTGGTTAGTTGGACCAATAGCCCAAATCCCCAAAGTATTGAATTTATTATCATGTAAGACCAAGAAAAGTGACCTGGAACAATCAAATTTTGGACTTTTTGCTTGAAAAATAATTTAACCGATTAGTCGATCAAAATAGTTCGATTAGATTATTTGATTAGTTTTCTGTCGGTCGATTAATCGACCAATTGTTGCAGCTCTACAACATTGCACTTTTAGATAAAGAATACATCGCTTACAGAAGATAGAGAACTACAGTATGATGACAATAGAACAGTAGAAGAAGAGCAGACGACAATAAAAGCATTGTAAAATATATAAAACTTCAATATGTTAAGAGTATTCAATAATATATAAAAATAACAACATGGATAAACATAGTGCTTCCATTGAAAGATGTAAAGATTAGCTTGTTGCCACGGCGATGCTAGTAGTCAAAACCAGGTTGTGTGAAGAGCCTCGACTCCATGCAGCCTTGTGTCGTTCAGGCTGATTAGAAACCACGAGATCTAAGTCACCAGTAAGGCGTAAAATCAGCTTTGAACAGAGTGACGTGTGAATCACCTCCATGTCCAACTCGGACTCGTCACGAGAGCAAAGAGACGCACAAAAGAGCGTCTGTTGTGGAGGAGTGAAGTCACTTTTCGAAGTTGACCTCCTCTGGAGTCCAGTTACAGGCAGTGAATGGGTCTCTGTCCCCTGCAGTTCACTGGCTGTATTCAGGGTGAGGCAGCCCGGGAGGGGGGCATCTCTTTTCATGATACGTGTGTCTATAAATGTCTTTCACCCACTGAACAGATTTTCAACAGGGCTGCAGGGGAAAAGTGCACAGTCCACAAGTTTGCCCTTTTTAAAAATACCTCTGATCAGTCATTGATGCAATCAACGCGGTTCTGCTGAGGTTAAAATAGATCAATATCTAAACTAAACTAACTTCAAATCGATTCCTGTGTTGGGAACAGCCAGGTTTTTCTTCACACTTGCCCACTAAATTGGGGCTGATTGAGCTGTTTGCCTCGACCTTTTCTAACTTGTAAAACTCACTGTGTTATGCTGCTCTGATTAATTACCACAAAGCAAACTAGGGCTGCAATTAAGTATTATTTTCACAATTGATTAATCTGTAGGGCTGGGACGATATGCTCATCTCCCGATTCGATACTATCATGATACTTGCTCTTTTGTTTGATGAAGCTTAACATTATATTTCATCAGTGTGTAACAATTTCTTCTGATGTAAGCTTAGGCGCTCTCTATCTGAGGTGAATAATAATGTAACACAATACAGGAAACCCTGCGGTGGTTTTCCTTGCTCTAGAAGGTTTCTCATGCGTCCTGGAAAACCTGGAATTATAATTATGTAGTTTCTTTCCAGCCATGGACAAAACACCAACATTTTATTGGAAAACAGTGAGTTGTTCTGGACAAACTGTGCAGCAGAATTACGACTAGGTTGCTATCATTGACTCCAGCAGACCCAAACATAGAAAACTTGAAGGTTTCTGGTTGAATACATTATCTATTACAGCAGCTCTGAGGCAGCAATAACCGGCGTTAATAGCTTTAGCAGCTGTTTCTCAGCACATATTATCATCATCACCATCTCTTCATCATGCCACATCCCGACCCCTCTGATATTTTCTGTACTATGTTTCTTGCTTCGACATCACTAACTCTTGATACTGTTTTTGTTTCCTGTCTCTTTTGTGATTTTATCTCGGGTTCCTGTTAAAAGAGGCAACCAAGTGTAAAACAGCTTCAGAGTGAGACTTGTTGTTTGCTCCTACTGACAGATATTGACGGAGATTTTTTATTTCTGGTGTTGATGAACTAGTAAAGCAGCTAGTGTGTTTCTGACCATGGAAACTGTAAACCTGGGTGGAACTGTGTTACAGAAGAAGATCTTGCTTGGTAATAGGCTGAAAAATGTCACCTTTTTTAGGAACTTTACAGAAATGTTATGTCATCAAGTGTTCTGTCAGCTAGTAGAGGAGCTTGTGGTGTCGCAACATCCAATTTCTTTAAACTCCTGAATTTAATAATAAAAAATGTAAAACATTTAACATCCTCCCCATTAAGTTTAATGAAATAGATTAGATGAACATGTAGCTAATCCATTTCATTTAATTCATTTGGAAGAATGATGGTTTCGAACTGTATTTAAATTGTGAGGATCATAATCATCATTCCATAATGGAAATCAAAACTAGACTACACAGGATATTTCTTAGCATGATGTATGGAAACTTTGGGCGGCTGTGGCTCAGGAGGTGGAGCGGGTGGTCCTTTAATCCCAGGGTTGGCGGTTTGATCCCCGTCTCTTCCACATGTCGAAGAGTCCTTGGGCAAGACACTGAACCCTAAGCTGCTCCCGATGGAAGCCAGCACCTTGCATGGCGGCTCCATCACCACTGGTGTGTGAATGTATGAATGAGACCAATCTGTAAAGCGCTTTGGGAACTGTTAAGATTGAAAAAGTGCTATATAAGTGAAGTCCATTGACCATCCATTTAATCATCATCAGGGCAGGGGCAGAAAACCCACCAAAGGTGGTGTTTGTGGTGGTGTATTGGAGACTACTCTTCCAAACTGAGACACAATTAGAGCTAAGATTACTGTGTGGTGTGCAGCGACCGATGTGAATGATGGATTTAATTTCTAATGTCAGGTGTGGAAAGAAAGATACTCATTCATTCACATCTTCAGTGATATACTAAAGTTGGATTTATACATATGTTAAGGGGTTATGCCGTACCTACAGCAGCTACATACATAGGCTCCAAAGCTGCACAGTAGCAGACATGCTCCTCATCAAAAATGTAACCGCACGTCGAGGCATTCCCGGCGACAGAGATACCACAGGGGGACCCGCAAGAACTGTGACTGATCAGCCTGCTTGTGTTTTATCTAACAAGTTTCTGATGCCAGTTGTTGAGAGGGAAGACTCATCACGCTGCAGCAGCTTCTGCAATTAATCAACGTAAACACAGCAATTACACGGCGCTAGTCTCCTTTTCAGGAATGAGACATGGCAAAATATTGTGACTACGGTGGCCCTGAAGGTCAAAACACAACAACATTACACAAAACACAACGGCATTAGCAGAAAACACAACGACATTTCAGATTACGGAAAGGGTAGGACAACACTTCTTGTTTGTGATTGGACCGAACCCACGTCAATTCAGAGTTCATTCAATGCGGCGCTAGATTTGATCAACCGGAGAAACCGTTGCAGCGGTGTGATTGTCTGTGGATTTCTACAATGGGGGCAAATGGAATTAGGGCCGAAAGTCCTATTTACAACCACGAACCAAGTGACGTGTTCTACTACTACTTGCAATGAGCCAGTGTTGTGCCGTGTCCCTCTCCCCGGCAGAATCCCACTCCCCTTCGTGTGAACGCGCATTCGCTTGTTCTCAGTGCCGCTTATTTTCATTTAGTTTGATCTGCCTCTTAGTTTCACATCTGTGCTCCTCTTTCCGACAAAATGAGTGTTTATACACTTTCTACTACTCAACAAAGACCAGAACATCACAAGAGGAGCAACAGAAGGGAAATGATCGGGAGGAGAACAGTCAACGAGAGAGAGAGAGCTGCAGACCGTAAACAGCAAGAAGAGTTGTCCCTCCCTTTCCGTAATCTGAAATGTCGTTGTGTTTTCTGCTAATGTTGTTGTGTTTTGACCTTCAGGGCCACCGTATATGACAGGTTACCTGGATGTAACTCCAGTTCTCTGAGTATCACAAAGTAAATGAAATAATGTGAAGAATATAATTAATGCATGATTCAGTCTGATCCTGAACTATAAACCACTGTAACCACTGTAAAGATATCGTAAATCCAATTATCAATTGAGGTTATTTCGGCCTTTAACCACCTTCTACTAATGACCTTCCTACTCTCAGCACTTTAAACCCCAAGTAGGTGTTCGACTCTGGAATTAACATTTCTTGAAGGCAGGGCACCCAAATCGAGGGTCTCCTGTTTAAATGGGACTACCTGGACTCCTTCTTGTAGATTAATATCAACCTCTAACGAGAAAGGACTTGGCAAGACCAGAATATATGACAGTGTCTCTGTCCCACACTGCCTCCAGCTGCTGGAAGATTATGTGTAAAGAGTCTTTTGCACAAACTCTACAAAACCTCTCAGTGCAGAATTGGTCCTAACAACCTTTTGTGTAACTCGCAGGTTTATGATGACGTTGCGTCCTCTTCGGCCTCTTTGACATCAGAGTTGGGCTTTTGAATGAATGCCCGGTTTGTTTGTTTTTTTTTTTTCTTGGTACAAAGGATTGTAACATCAGCTCCAGGGTGCTGCTAAGTGAGTCACCGAGTTTCAGACGCAAATGTCCCTGTTTTACACCTAACAGCCCCACTCAGTGTGCTGGAGTGAATACATACATTGTCTTCCACTGTTGCTCCCTGTACAAAGACAGTGTGGGTGTATTGTACTAATGAATGCTGTTGTGTTGAAGCCTGTGTGTGTGTGTTTGTATGAATGTCTGAAAAGGGCTTTCTACATTTTAAATTAAATATCCAAAGTGACGTCTCTGATAGCCATTTTTGCTGAAAAGTAAAACTTAAAACAGGCTTCTTTTGATTGTGTCTGCAGGTGATGTGCGTACCTGCACTGATGGAGGCGCTCTGAGGGTGACCGTGGGAGTCAGTAGTCCTCGCCCTTCCTCCCCCCTCCCCCCCGAAGGCTGCACAGATGTTTTCGCTTGGTCAGGAAAACATCTCCACCTCCCCTGCTTCCACCAAAGGAGCAGTCAAATATGGAGAGCTCATTGTGCTGGGGTGAGACGCTCACTAAGGAGTTTTTTACAGCTGCAGTCAAAACTTATAAATCAGAGGTTTTGCTTGTTTTAGCCCTTTAACTCCTCGTATATGTGTACTTTACATACCTGCTGACCAGTTCATTTTCTGCAGAATACATTCTGTTTTTAGACAGCAACTTGAATGAGACCGTTTCAGTATGAAAATCAACTTGCAGAGACTTGAAACTGGCTTTAGGTAGTAATCCACCACAGTGAAGACTTAGTCTGCTTCATTTGTTTTTCAAAATGTGGTAATTCACTCGTGAGAAGGGGCTGTGTTGAAACACATCTTGGTGGTGCTTTCAGGGACACTATAACATCCAATAACCGAGAATCAGCTGGTGAAAAGTGAGTGAGTGAGTTAAGACATACAGTAACCAAACACGGACAATGAAAAATGTCATTTTGGTCATTTCTTACATGTCAAAAGGTTTTGACTCTGAACTCGCAGATGTTGAGTCCTTGAATCCACCAGTAGAGACAGTTTTTATGACAGTCTCCGCTCATAAAGAGAGAGCTACAAACTTGCAGTCTAGGAAAAAACTCAAACTGAACTTCTTGCTTTGTATTTCATATTTGACCTGTGGCAGAAAGCCCACGCCATCGCAGACCTGTGCATTGTTTTGCCATAGTGCTATTGTTGTTGTTCGTCTAAGTATGTGGTGCAGATAAGAATTTGTACTCCGTCAAGTTTGTCCAGATAAATAAGATGAAAGAAATCCCCTCACTTGAGTTCAGTGCGCCTTGTGGCATTTTTTATGAGCAGTATAAAATTCAATCTGTTGGTTTTTGTTCAGGAGCAGCATAATTCTGCCTGAGTGTAGATAATGTGTGGAGAAACTCCACCACAGCAAAGAATGCAGCTGACTTCCTGACTGAAGGCCATTCACTGTGGACACAACAGAGAGCCTGTGGTTCAGGGAGGCTGGCTGCTGTGGTTTCAGACCTTTTGTTTGCTTTTGTATCATAGTGTCCACATGTGGAATTAAACAGTCTGGCAGACCCAGTAACTGACAATTACACTGGTCATAAGGTTTAATTTTAAAGAGCCATATAGTTTGTGAAAACAGAGGTCGTGTTATGTGTCATACAGCGAAGCCACAGTGGAGCTGGGGTGGTCTGAGTTTGTCTGAAACGCAGGAAGTTTGCATTATCCAGTGAAAGAATGGCTCAACGTTTAACTGAGCTCGCATGTTTACTTGACCTGCGGCTGGCAGCAGTCTGGCTCTGACGATAACCTCCAGCTAAATGGACTTTTAATGAAAAGTACCACCACATTTAGCTTTCAGAAATTACTTTCCAGATTCACTACAGCTCATAACAAGAATAATGTTCTGCAAATAAATTATGTTTTGCAAATAAATGTAGTTCAATTTAAGTTAACAGGCGTCCTGATGGCTCGGGTGGATAAATCGTAAACCACATTACCACAGCATCCTGCTTTTCAATCCTGCACTGAAACCGTTGCTGCTCTTCACAAAGCTTCCTGTTTCCAGTGAAAGCTGTTAAGGAAATGTTTGGGAAACATGCTTGTTTGTCTTCTTACCTGCACGAGGTAGATAGCTCCAGGACGTGTTTAGCCTAGCATAGCATAAAGACTGGAAGCAGGGGGAAACTGCTAGCATAGCTTTATCAAAACTGAAACAAATACACCCTCCAACAGCTCCCAAACTGTCTGATTACATGTTGCATCTTGTTTATTGAACAGGTGTAGAAATAGAAATGTAAAACGGAGGCATTCTGGCTACTTTACTTGTACTTGTTGTAGCATTTTAACTTGAAATAACTAGTAATCCTCCGCAAGTTTAAAGATTAAAAATGACTTCATAAAACGTTTGTGCAGTGAGTGAACTCTTCATCTATGAATCAGCTCTTAATTTTCGTGATATACAGCACTCTGAATCAAACAGCAGCCAACCACGTTGCACAAGCAGCAGGGAAAAGTGTGCTTTTGTCAGTGCATACCAGCAGAGGACGGACAGCAACACCTGTCTTATAAATTATTGTAATTGTGTGACACGGTCAAGACACAAATGATCATTTTACTTTAAAATGTTATAAAGTTTATTTTAAAGTAATAAATATACATTTTAAATATCATTTATTATACCTGCCTTATTACATTACCTTCAGTGAGGGCACATAATGACTTGTTCAGGATGTGAAACACAATGTTCAGGACCTGGACTTGACTTAAGACCTGTTGGTCTTGATTTAGGATTTCATAGCCAAGGCTTGAGACTTAGTTGTAACTTGCGAAACAAAGACTTTGTCCCACCGCAGGTAATTAGTGTTTATTGTTCAGGAGCAGTATAACTCAGTTAATGTGTGGAGAAACAAAGAATGCAGCTGACTTCCTGACTGAAGGCCATTCACTGTGGACACAACAGAGAGCCTGTGGTTCAGGGAGGCTGGCTGCTGTGGTTTCAGACCTTTTGTTTGCTTTTGTATCCAGAACTGAAATAAAGCTGTCTGGGAGCCTAACGTTTTTCCTCACTCAAGTATAAACCAGGATTATATGATCAAAATATGTGCAGTTACATGTTTGCCTCATTAGCCTTGAAGGCGTTATGTAAATGAAACTGGAAATAAGGCGGCTTCATTCCCTGACACTGTAGTATAGCCGGTCCTGCAGAGTATGAAACAGCAGACATTGGGATGGTGCAGTATGTGTTCAGTACAAGTGCTTTCTGATTCATTGGTGTGTTGCAGTTCTGTAGATGCCCTGATAATAACCTGTGTGGATCTTACATTGTGTGTGTTCAGGTGTAACGGCTCGCTGCCCAACGGTGACAAGGGGAGGCGGAAAAGTCGGTTCGCTCTGTGTCGCAGAAACAAGGCCAACGGTGTGAGACCCAGCACTGTCCACTCATCCTGCACACCTCAGGCTGCCAAGGTGAGAGCTCAACACACAGGTGTGCAGTACAGGAGTGAAACCTTTTAAATGTTCTATAAGCAACACAAAAGAAGGCAGAAAGTGAATGGGCTTTGGCTCTTGTATATTACCTTTTTAAGTGTGGCTGCGTGAGGTAACTGCAGTGAACTAATGAGGCATGAAAACACCTTATTCCATGTATGTTTAGCTCTTTTTATCAGTTCTGTTTATTACCAGGATACGTAAGTCTTCCAAATCTGGAATTTGCCACATATTTTCACGCACTCGCTCTTTCTGTTACAGACTTGCTGCATCATTAATAAAATCTTCCATTATTGGAGGAAAAAGAACAGTAACAGTTGTGTTTGTCACACCTTCAAACACGTTGTAAGAGTGCTTCTCTTCTGTGTTTCTAAAGGCTGTAAGCAACAAGGAGCAGCACAGTATTTCATACACTCTGTCCCGGGCACAGACGGTGGTGGTGGAGTACACCCACGACAGCAACACAGACATGTTCCAGGTGGGTAGCATCCACTGACTCTACCTGATGGCACTTAAGATGCACAGCGATATACGTGTCTTTTTCACTGAGATTCACTCTAATCTTATTGCGTTAACTTGCAGCACTTTAAGTAAATAGAAATCATTTTTCGTTTCTTCACTATTGTTGACATCTTGTATCTCAAAAATGTCCGCTAACATCTCCAAAATTGTTAACTTCTTCACAATTTAGAAAAATAGCTTTGATTTTCACTGTCACTGTCGCTCCATTTGTCCGTGTTTTGGTCCATTTTTTAAGGCTACCATTACGAGCTGCTGTTTGCACGGCTAACGTTTTACACTGGTTTTTAAAGATGGCAGTTGCCATCTGTTTAACACACTTTAACACCAGATTTGTTAACATCCATCTTGTTTCTGTATCATTACAGATTGGTCGTTCTACAGAGAATCCCATTGACTTCGTGGTGACCGACACGGTGCCCGGCGGTCAGAGCCATGCTGACGGCCAGTCGGTTCAGAGCACCATCTCCCGCTTCGCCTGCCGCATCATCTGCCAAAGAAACCCACCTTACTCTGCACGGATCTACGCCGCAGGCTTCGACTCCTCCAAGAACATCTTCCTCGGGGTAGGCTGCACCAACTGGTGCCGTTAGAGGTGGATGATTCAGGGATTGTGTTCTGTGTAGTTATAGATGAATTGTTTTTTCAGTATGGACAGGCTAAACATGAATATTTGACCTCTTCACAGGAGAAGGCAGCCAAGTGGAGGACGCAGGATGGTCAGATGGACGGACTGACCACCAACGGCGTTCTGGTGATGCACCCGCGCCACGGCTTCAGCCAGGACTCTAAACCTGGCCTGTGGAGGGAAATCTCCGTCTGCGGCGACGTCTTCACGCTGCGGGAAACCAGATCATCCCAGCAGAGGGGCAAGATGGTGGGTGACTCCCCCTGCCTGTCATGGGAGGTGTAGTTTCTTCTTAATGTAAACAAGTGAATCATTGTTTAAAGGGGCCCTGTGGAGTCAAAGCAAAGAAGCCAAAGTTATGTTTACATTCAGTGCTTCTCATGTGTTTATCCTTAAGGTCTAACAAACATGTTGACTGCATTTTCTTCCTCATAACATTTGCAATTTTTAGGAATATTTAAAATAGTTTATTGTTTACATTCATGTTTACTTCCTTGCCTTTGTTGGTGCGTTGCTGCGTTTCTTTGCACATTACTGCCACCAACTGTCGCTCAGCAGAACGGCATGAACCCAAAGCAGGACACCCGAGAGTGTGTGACCTCGTGCGTGTGCATGATACAAACAAAATGGGGAAACACTTGGAAAATATTGCCCTGTAGTGCTCTGTCTGTGTAATACACGGATCATTGTTCTTTACTCTGCTTTGCAACTCTGTCTTCCCCGAATCTGACTCCATTGCTGGCATTTCAATTTTGGTGGCTGCACCCTGAGTCGTCAGTTCACAGTCACTCCACACACACACGTCATGCACTGGTCAGGTGTCTGCAACCAGCCAGCAATCAGAGCAGACAGGAGACAGCAGAACGACAAGCATTATGTTTAAAATAAAGAAAATAGCGTTTATTCATATTAGAAGTGCATATTTCTATATAAACACTGACCTATTGTTATTATGATTCCCATCTGCACTTTTTTTCGTGTACTGTCCCAGTCACGTGATGAATAGTAAAATTGACCCCTACAGGATTCCCAAACAAATGTCAGCCTCCAAGAGAGCTAGGGGTGGTTAAAAACTCTGCAGGGTATCTTTAAGTTTGTTAAAATCACGAATGGTTAATTAAGTAGATGGTAATTTATCGTAAAATATGGATATTAAACCCCAGGATCATGTTTCATTTCTGCAGAAAGGCTGAAGAAGGTTATTGTGGTGTGACCTGTAATCTCCTGCTCGTCTCTCCTTCAGGTGGACTCTGTCTCTGAGTCTAACGAGCTGGTGGACGGCTCGCTCATCGACCTGTGCGGTGCCACCCTGCTGTGGCGGACGGCCGAGGGCCTGGCGCACACGCCCACCGTCAAACACCTGGAGGCGCTGCGGCAGGAGCTGAACGCCGGGCGGCCGCAGTGCCCCGTGGGCTTCAACACGCTGGCCTTCCCCAGCCTTCGCCGCAAAGACGTCCTGGACGAGAAGCAGCCCTGGGCCTACCTGCGCTGCGGCCATGTGCACGGCTACCACGGCTGGGGGGGGCGCCGCAACCCCGAGGTGGAGGCGGAATGTAAGGAGAGAGAGTGCCCCATGTGCCGGGCGCGGGGCCCCTACGTGCCGCTGTGGCTGGGCTGTGAGGCGGGCTTCTACGTGGACGCGGAGCCCCCTACCCACGCCTTCGTCCCCTGCGGTCACGTCTGCTCAGAGAAGACGACGGCGTACTGGAGTCAGATCCCGCTGCCGCACAGCACGCACACCTTCCACGCCGCCTGCCCGTTCTGCATCCAGCCGCTGAGTGAGTCCGGCTGCATCAGACTCATCTTCCAAAGCCCGCTGGACTAGAACCCACTCAGACCTCTTATCTCAAGCCTTCACCAGCAGAAGAGTGGACAGAAATATATGCTTTGGGTTTTGGACTTTTCGTAACTTCATTTTTTTATAACTTAATTTAACTTAATTTTGACCAATATAGATACATTTATTGGGTTGATTCCTGCCCTTTTTTTAATATCATATATGATCCAGGTAGTGTAGTGCTCCTCTAAATTTGGGGGAAGTTCTTCCCTGGACAGCTGCATGATGTTTGATTAGCCTTACACTTATTTATTCTTTTACGTCTTCGGTCATGTTTTTTGTAGATCAGTGCAGAATTTAACAGCTGTCTCACTCTGCCTTAAAGAGCCATTAACACTAAGACATGATCATCAGTTTGGTTTCAGTCGAGTGTTTCAGTGTCCAGTCTTTGTTTTTCAAGGGTTTTCTGTGGCACAAACTGGAGCTTTTAGTGATCCATAACTTTTCCTTTGAAATCAAGTGACCTTCCTCTGTAATGCTGTTGCCTCTTTGAACACGGAATAACAATTATTTATGATCTTAACACAAGCTTTGTACCATAACATAAATGTTACAATACCATAAATGTATTTCTTGGGGAACTTTTTTAAGCTGCTGTCTTGTGACGTGAAACACACACATCCAGACTGAATGTCATTTTTGAAACAAAATAAAAATATACTACAGGCACGAATGACAATACACCAGCGTTGCTCAGTAGTCACATGACGAATAAACACTCATTAAACATTAGATGATGCATGTACTGCCAAAGTGCTCTTAAAGGAATACTTCACCCCAAAAGGAAAATCCAGTCACTGCTCTTGTACACGAGCATTTGCATGTAAACAAAAATATGTTTACATTTATCATATAAAAAGGAAACTATGATAATTCAAATATAGATCAGTATCTCCAACATTGTAGTCTAGAGCAAGATCTCTCAACAACTCCTGACCAGGTTACCGTGACGCACCTAGAAGAGGATTTCTGATGATATCTGTGACTTTCTGACCTTTCCTCTAGCGCCACCATGAGGCCAAACCTCCAACTTTTATATAAGAAACATCGAAATTTATCTTGTAGTTTCCTTCAAATTTCACTGATCACATTCCTGTTCCCAAGAGGACGAACTGTTCTGATTTTAATGACCTCTTGTAACATTTTTAGCTCCATTTCTGGTGCCAGCATGTTGACTTTGACTCCTTTTGGAGCCGTAAACAGAGTAGGATCTGTTCAGAAGGCTGACATTATTAGGCGAAATCTGAGAACTCGAGTTAATCTGTGAATTTTGGGGTGAGCTGTGGTCAAACCAGTAAAACCTCAGCTGCTCTCGATGTAAGTGACCACAGGTGCATCAGATACACCTCCCATAAACTGACAAGACACAACAATTAATATACACCACATCCTGAATGCAAAGCAAAACAATAAAGACTTGACTTAAGTTCACATGACTTACACTGTCAGATTTTCAGACCTTCATATACAACAGAATTCATAATTTACTGGTAAAGCATGTGTTGGGAGAAAGAGAAATCAAAGTAAAGACTCATTAAAAAGTCCATCTTGGCTTCTCATTAAAACAAATCAGAATTAAAACAAACAACTTGAAATGTTTGGTTATCAGGATTATGCCGAATGAAAAAAAATCACACTAAAGTCACCAAAAGAAAACCAAAAAGAAAGTCTTCCACTTCCCAGCCAACAGAATCTATTTTCATATATTATTGAGTCTGTAAATAACTCAATTGCAAGAGGAAGAATATCTGCTGGCTTCTCGATAAGAGAGATGTAACATACAGTTCGATTCAGTTTAATGCTTATATGTCATTCATTTTGGATGTGACAGGACATTTCAGAGGGAAATATTGTACTTTTTACTCCACTACTGCACACAATATATAAAGTAGCTAAAATTAGCTCCACTGTTACCATCTGCAGCATAAGTGATGCTTACACATTAATGCATCAATAATTATAATCCAGTCAAATATATTATTCTGAAATGAGCCATTTTGCATAATAAGTACTTTTACTTTTGGTACTTTAAAGTATATATTTACATATTTTTACTTAAGTAAGATTTGAAATGCAAGACTTTGTAACTTGTAACAGGGTATTTCTACACTGTGTTATTAGTACTTTTACTTAAGTAAATATATAAATATTTTACTAATATAGTAAATAAATATTTTTACTTAAGTAAGAGATCTGAATACTTCTTCCACAACTGGTAATGGAGCTATCATTTTGTTTTATTTGGATTATAGATTGTTTTAAATGTAAGTAAAGAGTTTATTTACAGATAAGAAATATACTATATGGCCAAAGGTATGTGGATAAGGTGTCCACATACCTTTAGTGTGTGTGGTTTTACAGAGAGAGGTGGCAGTTGGTCAGCAGGTGGCAGCAGCGAGCTTCATGACACGAGAAGAAGAAGCGGCCGCGGCCCCGGCCCCTTTTCCCGCAGTGCATGATGGTCGGTGTACTGGTTGTATCTGCTGCTGTGTGTCCTGTTGTTTTCCTCCCGGTTCCTCCAGTGTTTTTGTGATGGTAAAGAGGAGAAACAACGGCTGCTGTGCTTCTCACGACAGGTACGGAAGCGACTGAAGCTCCGCAGTCACTGAACTTCCCTGCTTGTCTCATAATATATTTAATTTCGCCTGTCAGAGTGTTAGCTAGCTGTCTTGCTAACCTGCCAGAATTAGCCAGTCTACGTGTAACCCCCGCTGGACTCGCTGACAACATTAGCTTTAGCATTAGCTTTCGGCACAGGCCGCGGATATTCAGAACCTTATCATCCCTGTCATCGAAAGTAAAATTGGTTTTGTGTGTCTTGTGTTACGAATTTAGTGTTGACTTCATTGTCAGCTCAGTGGATGTAACGCTAACAACTGCGGCAGTGAATGCACGGGAGCTAAGCTAAGCTAAAGCTAGCTGACTGTCTTCTGTCACAGCTGTTCTGAAAGGCAGTGCAATGATTTGACATTTCAATTAAACAATACAAAACCTGCGTGAGGTATAACACGTATGCCTTAATATTTTCATATTAAGGTTACGTTTTATGAGATAAACAACTTCATTTGATGCTAAACAGACTTTAGCCTAACTTTGCTTATCTAAGTCTGGCTTTACAATAACTATTAATGAGTTAAATTCACCAATGAATTTAATTGAGGCAAACATTCAGCAGTCTAATAAAGGGAAATGTTACATATAAAGTTATTAGTAGTTATTACTCGTTATGAGGAGTTACTCGTTACTACTCAGCCTTTAAAAACAGTTGTATGTTATCTTCAGTAACTCTGGATGAGCTTTGACAAGTCTAAGAAAATAACCCTGATTATATCATAGTGGAGTCATCAGGCTTGAGTTACAGTCACATTAGTCTTCTGATGTACATTTCCCTGCGCTGATCTCAGTAAAAGGAAGTGATGCTCTGGTTCTGAAACTGTAAATGGTATGTGTGAGAGACGCTGCACTTTTGTACAAAACAAGGTGGTATTTAAAACACACCAGAATGGTGACTTCTCCATTTTCAAATCCAGCTGGACTTTGCACCAAAACAGGAATCAGTCGTACAGACTTCAATTGAAGTGAATGGGAGAGGGAGTGATTCGTAGGGCAGAAGTGTATTGTGACCATACGTGTGGACTCGGAGACTACACATTTATAACAGAAAGGTGGTGGTGATGAGCTATATCACCAAATGTAAACTGTAACACAACAAATTGTGTTTTTCCTTGATATACCTGTGGGCATAAAATGAAGCACATAATGATGACTTAATCTGTCCTGGTCTCATTTTAATGTGCAGCACCTAATCCTCCAAAGCAGCATGTCTCTCCAAAAAATAAATCTGCCAGTTATTTCTGTTTTTACCTCGCAGATATCTCGGTAGGTGGTGGAAGCTGTGAGAGCTGGAAGCTGACAAGTTTGAAGTGTTTTATTCTGCCGTTGAAGATGTTTTTCATGTGTAGACAGGAGGAGCTAAAACAGTGGTGATGGTAACCGGGAGGCTGCAGATGTGTCCTATAATCCTCTCATCAGTGTGATGGGATTAACAGCAGAGGGTCGTATACCTCCACAGTCTGAGCGGCCAGATTAGCACTGACACATCTCTGCTCAGTCAGGCGCTACCACGCTCAATTCACGTCTTTTTCTGTGTAATCTATGTTTTTGAGCACAGATGAGATTAGAGCTGCAACGATTAGTCGATCAAAAGAAATGGAATTTCCAACTATTTTGATCATCGATGAATCGTTTCATGTCAAACATCTGCAGGTTCCAGCTTCTTAATGTGACGATTTGCTGCTTTTCTTTGTCTTTTCTGACAGTAAATGAAGAGTCTTTGGGTTTTGGATGTGATGTGCATTTTTCACAATTTTTTTACATTTTATAGACTAAACCATTAATCGTTAGTTGCAGCCTTAGATGAGATGGATGTAGCTCTGCACAGTTGATGGAGGAAAGTCACAAATAGTTCTGGTTGTTGAGTTTTAGGGCTGCAACTAACGATTATTTTCTCTATTTATTCGGTTAATCGGCATCTATAAGATCTGACAAAATACTAAACAATTTCTCACAATTACAGTATTCTAAAGCCGAACGTGACTTCTTCAAACGTCCAACCAACAGTCTAACACCCAAAGAAATTCAGTTTACTGTCACAAAAGACAAAGAAAAGCAGCAGATCCTCACAACCGGAGGAGCTGGAAGCAGAGATTTTAAGGCATTAGAATAGTTTTATGAATTTTCTGTTGATCGACTAATCATTTAAACAAGTTATCGTTTCGGCTCTACTGAGTCTCCATAATGATACCAAAATGCTGCTTTTTTGCTAGTATTTTGATGAGTATGATGATTTTTAAATGTTTCCATCTTACAAAAAAAACTGTTGAAGTGTTAAAAAAAGCTGCACTGATCCTTTCTGATAACAATGGCACAAATGACAAATACGAAAGTAAAGACAAACCAACAGAGAATTATCACCTGACTCTGAATTTCCCCTCAGCTTTTTAGTGTCATTCATAGTTTTGGTTTTCATGGCATATTTCCTGTCTCGTTTTCAGCTGAAAAAAGCCTCTGTCCACGACCTGCTCAGCAGCAAGCAGCAGACAGACTCGGGTAGAGACTAGCTGGTGAACATAGTGGAGCATTTTGCAGCTAAAGAGCCAGATATTTCCCTCAGGAGTTGGTGGAGACCAAAAACAGAGCCAGCAGAGCGGGAGTACTGGACTAATATTCATCAGGTGACATAAACATGACTCCATAAGGGATGATAATATTCTTCTGTGTCTGAGGTGTGGTATAGGGCTGTAAATATTGATTTATATATATATATATATATATATATATAAATATTATCTCAATTAATTAACGAATTTTTCATCATCATCTATAAGATGTCAGATGTGGAAAACTTGCATCATAATTTTAACACAGCCTGAGTCGATGTCTTCAGATGTCGTCTTTTGTTCGACCAACAGTCCGAAACCCAAATATATTATGAGATTTATGGAAGTTTTGCTTGAAAAATGACTGAAACAATTATTTGATTATCAAAAAGGTTGCAGGTTATTTTTCTGTCTATCGACTAATCGATAAATTGTCTAATTGTTGCAGCTCCACTTCAGTATCTTGTCCTGGTCACAAAATGCTGTATGAGCTAGGTCTGCAGCTAATGGTCATTTTCTTCATCAATTCATATTTTCATTTACTTTGAAAAATGTAAAAAATTACGTCTTTTAATTGCTTATTTTGTTGAAATAACAGTAAAAACAGCGTTCAGAAGTGTGTGCTTGATGTACTGAGCTGTGCAGGAGGACTTTGAGTCCCCACCCTGAACCTGCTGCACTGAACAAGCGATACCACTTTGTCTGGTTTGAAGTACTGCTGCAGCTGCCTGAGGACCAACTCCCTCTGAACAGGTGTCACTTCCTGTACCTCAGAGACAAAACTGACAGCAGACTTGAGTTTGAACCAACGGGGATCATGAGATGTTTTACTGTGTAATTCAGGTGAAGATGAGGACATTAAAAAAGATATTGCAGTGCAGCTTTACAGGATAAGGCTGACATTATTCTATAGTTTTCGTCTGACTTCCTGCTCTGAGCCCATTGGTTCCTACTGAAGACGTAAATCTTTAAAAACACCTCACTAATATGTTTAAAATAGCTGCTCACTGTAGTTTCTATCAAACAAACAGGAGGAAATAGTGCAATTGTTGGGGACTACTTTTGTTGGCGGATGAATCCACATTTGGTGCTCTAGTGAGTATTTGGGGCAGCAGGACGGTGTATAAATAAACTCCAGTGTGTGTGTTCATGGTGATGAAGGCTCACTGATGTGTTTTTAACAGGAAGAAGATACATCAGGCTGTGATACTCACACAGTACTTGTTAGTAGATACATTCACTGCTGGTTTGAGTCTTTTCACAGGATTTGTTGAAACGAGAAATATATCGACAGCCTCATCCTTTAACTCTGTTTCCCTGTATCTAATGGCAGCTCTGCATGTGTGTGTCTGTCTGTTTCCAGCTAGCCTCGTGGGAGGTTAGTCCCAATGCCATGGCCTCCAGCCACAGCTCCTCCCCAGTGCCTCGTGGAGGCCGAGATGGGATCTATCACAAGGAGCGAGATCCCTCCCTCCATCGCTGCCGGTCCATCCGGTCCCTGCCTGACGTCTGTCCCAAGGAGCCCACCGGTGGGAACAGCTGCAGTCTTTAATGTCTTAGCATCTGTAGACATCGTTTTAGTGCTGTAACAAAACGATATATCTGTCATTTAGCCTGTAGAATGTCAGAAAGTTGTGAAAGCTGTTTCTCACAGCTATAAAGAGCCCGAGGGGACGTCTCACATTTTGTTGTTTTGTCCCACAAACAGTCCAAAACCCAAAGATATTAAGTTTACAATGATATAAAACAAAGAATATGAGCAAATGTTTACATTTGAGAAGCTGGAACCAGGATGTGTTTGGATGTTAAATGAGTTAAAGGGACTTAAATGATCATCATAATTGTCGGAGATTAATTTTCTGTCAGTGGACTCTTTACTTTATGCTGGAGTGGTCCAGGCCTTACAGGTTGTTATTACATTTTGCCAAAGCCGTGCAGTTCCTGACTCTGTGATCCTGCAGGTGAGGGGCGGGGCCTGTGTGACGGCCCGTCCGTGGTGGCGGAGCACGACAGGTGGACGGTGTACAGCTCGAAGGTCAACCTCCCCGCTGCGCTGAACGACCCGCGGCTCGCCAAACGGGAGTCCGACTTTTTCACCAAAACATGGGGGCTGGACTTCGCAGAGACCGAGGTGATGCCCTCCTTCTACCTCCCCAACATCACCAGGGAACACTTCGGGCCCTACCTGCAGGAGACGGCTCAGGTAACACCCACACTGAATTATTTACAGATGTCCATGATGCTGATTGAACCTCTCTGCTGGTGAAGGTGTTGCTCTGAAGCTGCTGAACATGTGACGTGTTTGATATGTTGTGTTTACGTTCAGCCATACCTGAAGTTAACTTGTTGTAGGTGTGTCAGGAATCCTGTTGAAGCAGTTTCAGCTCCTACAGTTTGTAAAAAGTCTTAAAGGTTTGGAAAATGCTTAATTTTAACCGTTATGTTTTCAAGGTTAGGAATATGCTTGAATTCGAATATACTCCTTGAAAAATGCTCGATTTTCATCATCGACACAATCACTCATGTAAACCAAAAATCTTTTAGTATTTGAAATAAAACGATCCCGTCGTCATATTTGTTCGTTGTCTCCTGGAATTTATCGTAACAATTTAGATGTGACGATGAGGCTTCGAGAGTCTGGACAGTTTTGGTTTAGGTACCTTGAAATTGCTTGAATTTTACTCTTAAAAAGCTGCACGAACCCTCTATTCACAGATACGATATCCTCGGAAAGTGTAAATCACACAAAATTTAAAAACGTGTGAATCATGTCTGTGTGTGTTCAGATTTGACTACGATAGGATTCTGAGAAGAAGTAAAAATTCAGACAAAAATTACGGCAGTCAGGCGCTGAGGGTGTTAAAGTACCTTAATTGCCTCCAGGAGCTGTGTGTCTCAGCCATTGCTGTTAAAGGCTGCTAAAATCATCGGATCAAACTACAATAACAAAACCGAGCGATCACCCGACCCGGCATCGCTCTGTTCAGGGAAACACAAACTGAAAACACTGTAACTTTGGAAGATATCCACTTGATTTGTCCGACTGCTGAAGCCTCATATTTTGTATTATTTCTGATTGTTTTGCGGGTGTTGTAAAGCTGCGGTGGTGCGCAACAGATGGATTTATTTTTGGGAAACACTCAGTAAAACATGAAGGAGGAGCCACAAACATTGTGTTTCCTTCTGCTCTACTGAATGTGTCGGCTGTTTCCTGCTTTGTTACTTGATAAAATCATTGAAAATGTCAAACTCTGGGAATGAAACGAGCCTCAGTATTGCAGTGTTTGGGACGCATTTAGTTTTTGTTAATCATATTCCTCTCAGTCTGGATTCAGCAGCATAACGGGGAGGAAATGAAACGTTAAACTGACATCACTTTTACCTTACAAAGTATTAAAATATTATGAGGTTTTTCTTTTTCACTTGAGTTCCACCCAGATAAAGATCATTACACACTGCATCAGCAGCTTGTGTGTTTTCTGGTTTCCTTTTTCTTCCCGTTTATGGTTTCTGTCAGTGTGATTAATCAGAAATTTGCCTATAAAGCAGATTTAATTGCTTATTTAGTTTTTTTTATTACTTAGTCTTAGTATATCCAGTTCTGTATGGCTGTTAAAGGAAATCAAAGTTTTGAAGTTGGTTATAAAAGTGGTCTGATAAGCTGTAAGGCGTGTGACATTTTTCTTTCTACAGACTTTGTTACCTGAACCGACTTCTTTCTATTCCTGTTAGAGCGGTCTAGTTTTTAGAAATGTCACTGATGTCACCATCTACTTTTCTTTGTTGCATTGTTCTAGTGTTGCCATACAGGCGATAAAACAATGATGAAGACATGCGAGCAGCTGCCAAACATTCCTCCGATGCTTCCTTATTCCAGGAACTGTGGCCTTTGGAAGCGTTCATGTTTGTGTCATTTTAGCGCCACCCTCAGTCCAAACTTGACATTTTACTTTCTGCCCTCAGGGTTAGTCGAGTTTTAACCAAAACTCCTGAATGGTTTTTTTTGTGTTTTTATTTTTAGAGGGAAAGAATCCACGAACGCTGCAAGATGATCTGTCCCAACAAAGATGATGTGGATGCTGTCTCCAGTATCACCACCAACCACGGTATGAATTATTAACCAGCTGCTGCTGCAGGACTCTCCCTGACGGCCTCCTCTCCAGCCCATAAAATGACCAGTGAACACACACACACACACACCTCCCCCCAGTGTTCCTCTGCAGCGGGACAGACCTGATATACGAACATGTGACCAGACCAGCAACACACGTGATTGGCCAACAGATTTAAAAATGTATGCATTCATGTGCTGTCGGAATAATCGGAAAAATTAGTTCCCGACTGGGAAAATCCACGTGAACACCCCCTCAAGTCGGAGCAACAACTCGGAAAGTCTGTGAAAATGGTGGTAAATGACTTTTCGAAAGTTGACATACGCAGAAACATGGCGGACGAATTTAAATGTTTGCTTGATTGTAAGAAACTTGGTACTGTAATTTCTAACATGGTATTAGGTTGTAACCGTTAGATGCTGTCCATGTAGAGTGACCTAGTTAGAAAAGTTAGTGATTAGCATCAACCCTGATAACAGGTCAGGTAAAGCAATATTTGAGTGGTTTTAGGGAATGTACTGGTGCAGCAACAAGTCAGGGACTCTCCTGGAAACCGATATAAACGTGTTGTTTAAACGCTCTGAGCAATAAAACACAACACATCTTCTCTGCAGCGTCCATGTTGTTTCCACATTTCACTTAAAAGCTCCTGAACGCACCGAAGTCGGAAGAATGACTTCCCAACTCGGGAAGTGGGACCATCCGAGGAGCGTGTGAATGCAGCAATGTCAAATACAGATTGATCGTTACCATGGAAACCCCTGACCCCTTACAGGCTTGTTATGGTGACAGATTCAAATATATATTTATTAATTTGACAGTAGTTTGGCACTTTCGTACATTTAAGGATTGCCATCATCTTCCTGTCAATTCTTAAAACTCATTTTTTATTGATTAGCCTATGAATCATTTTCATCTAATTGTAATTTAAAATTTCTATTTTACTGGTTTCTTTCTTGCTCCTTTTTATTCTAGTCTTTGTTTTTATTGTTGGTTTTGTGTAAAGCACTTTGTGAACAATGGTTTTGAGAAGTGCTATACAAATAAACGTTATTAATATACGTTTGTACATTGGCATTGATAATTAGCTGAGCTGGAAATACTTGACTCCAGGCTTCAAAAACAGGCGTCATTTAAATGTTTTCTGTGCTACATTCAAAACGTTGTGTTGGGGAGAGAGAAAAAAAAAGATCCAATTAGTTTTCGCTTTTGTGGTATCAATCTTACAACTCTGTAGTTCAGAATGTAAATAAGCTAAAACACAGCTGACTAATCGAGTCATGACAAGTGACTGATCCAGAGCTTCTCTTGTTTCCTTCAGATAAATCCAGAGCGGAGCTGGAACAAGTCCCGAAGGTAACCCTTCTACTTTATTCTCCTCAGCTACTGTCTTCTTATTAACTTCTCTTAAACCTACACAGACAAAAAAACGCTGGGACATAGTTTGATGTTTCTGCCAATTTTGAATTTATTCTTTCAATTCAATTCAATTCAGTTTTATTTATATAGNGCCATATCATAACAACGTTATCTCAGGGCACTTTGTCATAAAGAGCAGGTCTAGACCGACTCCTTATGTGTCAGTATATTTCAGTCAGTATCAAGTGTTGTATCATATGATTCAGGGGAACCTGCTCTTTCTTTCTGCTGCAGTGTAAAGTCACCATCATGCATTAACTTTGTGTGAACATAGCATATTGGACATAAAATAAAAAGAACTTGTTTGTTGAATAACTCCAAAGTCAACGTGGGAATTTGTATTTTTTCATTGTGAAAAGTTGGATGTTCTGGATCTCCATGTGGAGTTTGGTGCAGATCCACCTTTTCCTCAGTGAGTTCCAGCCGTTTATTGGATGGTGTCCTGCGCGCTTTTTCAGTAGAC
>LKNJ01003666.1:0-42807 GCA_002120245.1 Maccullochella peelii
ATGTATCTTATTTCATTTTATCACATTTAAAATGTCCTTTTATTTTTTCATGATTGATTTTATTCTTATTGTTTTGATATGATCTTCTGATTTTACAACCAGTGGAATTGAGAACGGAGGTGGGTCTGTTCAGGGATTGGATCCCTGAAAGGCTTGGAGCCTTTTTGGTTTTAACCAAGGTTTAGGAAAACCTGGAAGGGCACGGACGAGTCCCCTTTACAGAGGTATCGAGATTCACTGAATCGGGGTTTCACGGTGTGAAGTGATCAATTGGGAGATTACTAAGATTCACGAAGCCTGGCAGAATTCTAATGTGTGAGGTAGCCTCAAAGACGTGTGCAGTTACAGGACGGTCCTTACTCTTATTCCACTGTAAAAATCAGAAAATTTAAGAATTAGTAACAAAGGAAAAATCATAAAGAACTGATAAAATTGGGAATATTATTAACCCATGAGTCTAATGACTGATTTCTTTAATGCNTTCAAAACTAAATTAAAAACTCTGCTGTTCTCCAGTGCATTTACATGACTGGTTTCTCTAATGCACTTTTATTTCCTCTTACATCTTTTTACTGCACTGTAACTGTATTTTATTTGATTTTATCTGACTTTATGTATTTTATTTTGTTTTATGTATCTTATTTCATTTCATCACATTTCAAATGTCCTTTTATTTCTGATTGATTGATTTTATTCTTATTGTTTTGATGTGATTTTCTGATTTTACAACCAGTGGAGTTGAGGACGGAGGTGGGTCTGTACAGGGATTGGATCCCTGAAAGGCTTGGAGCCTTTTTGGTTTTAACCAAGGTTTAGGAAAACCTGGAAGGGCACGGACAAGTCCCCTTTACAGAGGTATCGAGATTCACTGAGTCAGGGTTTCATTGCGTGAAGTAGTTTATTAATGGATCACTAAGATTCACAAAACTATCAGACCCCAGGGGGAGACTTGATCTGACCCAAGTACAGAACCCAAAAGCACGACCAGGAGAGTAGGTGCAGAGATTGACTGTATTTACTGCAAAAATCCACAAACACACAGATGAGCACAAGCAAACTTGAGCAAACCAGGAAGAGGCAGACAGGCCGTCCGTGGAAATGGTTGGGTCCAACAACAGGTAGGTAATCACAGGATACAGAGTTCTATGAACTTGGAAGTTCTCACTCTAGCGAGCAAAGACGAACTGGCGCTGAAGCTGGGGAGACCAGGAGTATATAAGCCTCCCCTGACACAGAGCAGCTGAAGGGGATAATTACAGATGGCTCTCAGGTGATGCCACAGGACTGGCGGGAAAACCAGGTACCAGCTGGAATTAATCACTGAAAAACATGAGACAGATTAGACACCAGTGCGGGGCGTCACGGTGTGAAGTGATCCATTGGGATATTGCTAAGATTCACGAAGCCTGGCAGAATTCAAACGTGTGAGGTAGCCTCAAAGATGCGCGCAGTTACAGGACGGTCCTTACTCATATTCCACTGCAAAAATCAGAACATTTAAGAATTAGTAACAAAAGAAAAATCATAAAGAACTGATAAAATTGGGAATATTATTAACCCATGAGTCTAATGACTGATTTATTTAATGCAATTTTATTNCCTTGCCTTGCCTTAATATCATACAATTATCAACTTCGGTATCAGAAAATGTATATACTTTATTACAAGTATCTGGGTTTTAATCATAATCATAATCATATGTCGTTATTATGGCCTGTTTGGAGTGAAGGAGTACAGAAGTACATTTTAAATAGGACTACCTTTATCCTGTGGATTACTTCTAAATTTGTATTTGGCCATAATAACTTAATTCCTTGAGTCAGGAGAAAAACCTTTCCCTGGTCTCAGGGTGTGTTTTGAATCATACTTGGACTCGAGTTTGTTGTGGTTGTTTGACTCAAGCTTCACACATTCACAACCATCCAGGTAACAAACACTATCCCACCATCTCAGGCTTTGTGTTCAGTCATGGTTGGACAATACTTTGTTGTGTTCTTGAAACCTTTTTAATACACAATTGTAATGATAGCAAACTAGATTAATACGTTTGGATTATTATTTCCTCGTAAGAATGATTAATTTTGCTTATTTATTTTTTTACTTATCCATGCTAGTGTGACTATCGCTCCATGCTATCTAAGAGGGAATTGTGTCATTATATACTAGCGAACAGGGGACTATATGAGGAGATAGGGGATACAAGTTGATTGAACTACTGCGCTTGTGAAAACTGGTCAGGGGTGTTTTTTTTGGAGCAGAAATTTTTAAAGGTCTAGAAAGATTTTGGTGATGGATGTGTTTTGAGTGATAAATTAAATTGAAAAGTAACAATGTTACTGCTGACCCCTTAATTTCTCACTTTTTCCTGATTCTTTTTACTTTTTATTCCCCTGCCTTTTCTGGTAGCCTTTCATTTTAATACAATGTGATGCCTAAAACTAGTTAGGACATCCACTAAAGTTGAGGTTTTATATTTTTTCACAAAAAGATAATAAAAAAAGTTGTGTATAAGGAGACTGGTTCCGTCATTATGTAAATAACACCCCTGTAGTCTGAAAGCCTGCCTGGGCCTGCAAGCCATTCACACAATGGAGAAGTGTGAAAAAGTTTGAACGTCCCCTCTTGGCTAAGATTTAGATAAATCCATAAGAGAGTTTTTTTCAATCATGATTTAAAGCATGACCAACAATGGACCTCAAAAATGTGTAATGACGCTGAGGTCCACTGTTGGATAGGTATGGAAGTGGACACACTATAATGGAAACAGTATTTTAAACTGCGTGAAACTGCTTGATCCTTGTCTCACACTCTGTTATATGTCAAAAGTACTGGCTGACACAGTTCCTCTATGTTCTGTGACTAGACACTGTGTGTTCCTTAGAAAACAGTAGCTGGGATCACGGCCCCTAGATAACAGGAAAGTACTGTTAAGTACATGTTTAAAAGTATTAATGAATCACTATTACATTATATTAACTGGCACTTGAGTAGCAAAATAGATTGTTGTCATATGAAAAGATTGCAGATTATTACATCAAATAAGGAGCCAATTCAGAACCAGACAAATTTGCAGTTTCTAGTGGAAATGTATCAAGTAAAGAACATGCTTGGTGAAATGAATAAACTATGGACTCAAAGGGTAACTGTTTTAATTTCAGAGTTACTCAAACCTGGCACTGTACACTATACACGCAAGTTATTTTAACCCAGACCATTGTTATTCTAGAAATCAAGTGGCTGCCAATGGTAGACCACTGCACATTATGGAGTAAGTGCATCCAATAAATACATTTTTTGGACTACTTAATAAAGCCAGGATCTGACTTTTAATATAGATATTCAAATGCTAGAGAGGAGAAGAAAGAGTCATTAAAGAAAATCAACATTGTTGAGGGCAACTACAACTTCAATAAGATTTTTTAATGACATAACAAGAATGAATGCCATAGGCATAACAAGCACAATGATCCGTGTTGTCTCATCCTTGATAGCTTTGCGGTTCCACTCCAGGCCAGTTTGTTTATTGGATTTCATTCAAATTAAAGTTAAGTCATTGAGTGTGATAATGTGTGTGTGGAATTTTATGTGTAGGAGGAAGAAGTGATGAAGAGTCCGCTCTAGATACACTTAACGGTCAATGGGTTCAGAGGCACTTGCCCCACGATCAGGCTTACATCCGGCTTCAAACAGGCAGGTCAAATCAATTAAAACAAACACTTAAAAAAAATCAACAGGCAGACATGAATGGCTCAACCAACACACAAAGTAAATGACCTAGCAGGAATGTGTGGGACACTCTCCTTTCCTTTATACTGGGGAGTTAATGAACACATGAGAAACAGCTATGCAGGCAGGTGGTCAATCACAAAGGCAGTCAGGTGTTAGGTGAAACTCAGTAGGGGTGTCTAGTGGACAGGTAGGGCATGACAGGAAAATTAAACACATTACACACTGCAGGTGCAACCAGACTGAATGTGGCGAGCTGTGTGAAGGCACAGCTTCCATTCATTTTCTATGAGAACAGGTGAATCTCTCATGTAAAGCACAATGGAATCAAGTCTCCTTCCTACTGAGAGAGAAATGCTGGGTCCCAATTCAGGGGCTGCACCCTTCAAAGTCAAAATGGGTGACATTTTCTCACACAGTTTTTAAACCATTTTCTCTAAACCATTTTCTCTATTGGAGACCATTTAAAGAGACACATTTCTGTCCCCTATGGGTTCTCAGAGTGTGTAGTCCAGTTCAAGTGTCCCCGTAAGCCATGGCAGTGTGACAAGACCCAGAAACCAAAGTAGCTAAAAGGAATCAAACCATTAATACATGTATTATTTACACAAGCTTTTTTCTACTGTGACATGTCAAAATGTCTTTCCTGAAAAAGGCCTATGATCACTGTGAGATCATAAAGTTGTTATGTTGAATTTATTGGGCACAAATCGTACAGTGTGTGATTCTTTTGTCCAGTTTCTGTTTTCAGTCTTTTGTCCCAACCCAAAGCATGGAGCACAAGAAATGTGTCCTAGAAATGCAGCCTTCTTTTTCCTGAATTTGGAGGATATAGACAGTGTATCCTTCACAGGTCTCAGTATCCCACGATTCATTGTGCACCAGTCACCGGTAAATGCATCACATAATATGGACTAATGAAAAAGTACTGCTGTAGCAATGGAAACCAGCCACTAACTCTTCAGTTTTTTCTCTTTCTATGTCACACAGACAGTGATAGTATTTCAGTAAGATTATTGTACAGTTAGCGTGTACAAAAATCCTATTTTAAATCCTTTATATCATTCTGCTAGTCATTTTTTAAATTTTTAGCTGGATGTGATACCTGCTGTCAGCTGGGATTCAGCTTGAACTAAAAGACCATCATCTGCTTCAAACTACCTTTTACTCAAATCCATTTTCCAGAATTAAACTCAGCTATATTTTACACTTGTGTTATTGCCGGCAGTATCAAGAAGGTAACTATTTGTCATAATTATGGATCTGTGCAGTGCTGCCTTTGGGTATATACACTCCACAGTGTGTGTGTGCATGTGTGTGTTAGAGGAGTGCCGGGATGACCTAAGGGCTCTCGAGACCTGGTGTGATTTAAAAAGACGGGGATGGGAATAGACATAGTTGCTCTCTCACTCGCTTCCCGTCTTCCATTGATCAGCAGCTTGCTCAAAGGCCGAGGAGTGAACATGTTAATCGACTCCTTAGTTGCTGAGAAACAACCTCCCCCATTCCCAAGCTTTTGGAGTACATTTAGAAGCCCGATACCACTATTGACCAGCAGCCATCATTGAGATGCCACCACCTCTACTAAAAGAAAGGATCTTCTTCCTGCTGCCCATATCACTGCTCCTCACACCCTGTATAATGCATCACACCGTACCATTTGCATTTAGATCACCCTTTTTTTCTTGCATTGCACATTGTGTGTTGGGATCCGAGTCGATACTGCGGTGGGCTCCTAAGGAGAATGGATGAAGGTGGTAATGAAGGCGAACCACCAACACAAACACGCCGCCCGGCCGTTCCTCTGCCCGGCGCCGTCCAGCACCTGGAGTCGTTAGTTTTAATTAGCAGAGGGGAGTGATAGGAGCTCCTCTCCCCTCCCACCCAGCAATCCCCTCTGGTGGAGAGCAGCTGAATACTGATGCTCCCTCATGCTGCTGCATATTTTTCCTTTTCTTTTATTATTGGTATTTAATTGATATAACAGATCCAAAATTACTCATTCTACCACAACGATTACATGCACTTAAATCAAAAGAGATTGTTTGTTTGGGTGGAGGAAGAAATAATCTGGTAAACACATTGATGAGCTCAGTTGGACTGATTAATTAAAGTAGCAGTTTTTTCCTATTCTGGTGCCAATTGCCGTGATACAAAAGTAATTCTGAATATACAGCATTTTGTAGTGTGAGGCCTTTGTAGAAATCTGTGTTGGCTGTAAGAGAGAAAAAATGTCAGTTGAGCAAAATGACTTATGGTTTATCAAGTGGGCAGCTCTCCACAGATATTTCATGGAATTAACCTCCTGACAGTTGCAGAAAGTAGCAGTAGATCCCTGCATCCTTAAACATCGCCTCCCCTCTCTGACCCTGCTCTCAACACTGATAAGACCTGTAGTCACCTACACTGCCCTGACACTCCATCCACACAATGCACAGACGTCTTGATAGCTGAAGTAGAGAAAAAGCAAGTGCACTGTCCTCTAAATTCAGGCCATAGCATGAGATTAGCCAGTAGGCACCGATAAAGCCTTGTGATATTTCAGAAAACAGTGCTGCAAATCTCCTGTTTGTCTAATATTACTGTTCCTATGATGGCTCCTCCAAGCTTTATCTATTTCATTCTTATTCAAAGCTGCATTTGGAGGATTTGGTTCCTGATAGAATCGCTCTGCTCAACCCCCCCCCCCCATCCCCTCCTCTCTACTGAGGCATATTCGATGATTTACATTACCTATCAAATCTTCCAGTCGCTTTCTGTCAAATACTCAACACAGCCTTCCAGCCTACTGGAATAGCTTAGGCTCCACCTCATCCTCACAATGCATGTATGCCAAAGCGAGGGGGTGGGGGTCTGCAGGGGTTTTGATGCACTTATTCTGAAAAATAAGTCCTGTGTTCTGGAAACCTGTAACACTCTGGCAGTCCCATTGGTATGTAAAGTCCTATCTTGGTTCAGACATGTGGAACTTTTTTTCATTTTCCAAGGCTTTGTGAGTCCCAGCCACACTCTGGAAATGTATACAGTGTACAAGTGAATTGCAAAACTATTGTATGCTCCCATTTCCAGCCTGCATTGGGATATGAGGCGACCTGTGTGGGTAAAGTAATGCATCTGAAGTGAAGCATAGCCATTGAGCCGGCTTCGGACACACTTTGCCTTAGCAAAACAGAATATACCCCTAGGCAACATTCTCTTTTGGATTGTAACCATATACACACTGTATACACACCTATACACACACACCAGCATGTGCATACTGTACACACTTACATCACACATCATCCTTTAAATATCTCCCAAAACCTGTAAAAAATTTGGTCCCCTTACGTGCAATATTGTACATAGCCATGTGTAATCTGCATAAATCATGTCAGTGTTACTCAGACTTATATTACCCTTGGGAGGGCTATGTGTTTGAGTGCTGCATAGTACCCTCTGGTCCACGTTGATTATATCAAACAATATGCAGCACGAATGGAATACATAAGGAGAGTGGGCACACCTCCCTCCATGGCTGAACCGTGCAAGAAGCCACTTTATCTCTGGGCTCAGTTTAATACGCCAGACTTCAGAGGAGCCACCCTGGGGTGGATAGATAGGGCTTGTCATTGTTTTACTGGCTCACACTCCACTATGGAGCTGTATAGGCTCCCCTGTGTGCCTCTAGTCAGTGTAACGGTGCTACAAAATCATACAGCATGGATTTGTCATTCCAGCTTTCACACACGTTCCATCACTTACGAGTCAATGTACGCTGAGACGCTAAAGTGGATGTCATTTAGTGTTGCTGCATAAATGTAACTGTTTCAGATCACTGTGATAGATTTAAAAAAAAGATAATGAGATTCTCTGCCCTACCCCAAAGAGACACTTTGTCAATTGGTGCATGTTAATACTCTATTGTAAAAACTTATATAGAATCATACCTGTAGCAAAGGATCATATTACAAAACTGTGAAAGCGTGTCCAGAGTTGAGTAGTCAAATTAGTCCTGCGTTTATGTAACAAACTAATACATGGACTATACATTGCTATGAGGTCATGCCTCAGTGCATTTTCATGTAATACTATAATGCCCTAGATGACTTACTTAATCTGAACTCATTCTCTAAAGGTCTTTCTCTGTCTCTCCCACAGCCTTCATTCACATCCATCACCGTGAATGGCCGGTGGCCTGAAACAAGCCTGTCCTCATATAATGGATGGTTCCGATTAGCTGCCTCTGTGTATATGCTCGATAGAAGCACGGCGAGTTGAGCGCTGCGAGGCTGGTGATTTGTAAGGTCTTGTGTGGCAGTACAGTGGGGACGGATATTAGCAGGCCGTTTGGTGTCCCAGGAGAGCTATGTATCCTGCTGACGCCATCACATCTGTAGGCAAATGTGCGCGCGTGTCTACTGCTCCCCCGTCTCCAATGGCACGGCTCTTGCACAAATAACTTTCTCCCGGACTTAAAAATGAGCATTGGGTTGCATCAAACATCGATCTGGCATTCCTCCTCCCTCTCCCCTCCCCCACCGTTGGCAAGGTCAGGCACTCCACTTCATATTCTTCAGCTTGCTTCCCCGTTACATAAACTGCCCTATGTTATTTTCTTTTGGTGAAAATGCAATTTCATTTCAGTTCAGTTCAGATAGTGCCAAGAAAGTCTGGATGAGTATTAAAGAAAGAAAAACAAAACATGATGGGGAGTTTCTCTCAAAAGCAGCTAAAGCGGAAAAAAAGGAAATTCTTTTATCTGAAAATAGGTCAGTAAACAAGAAGAAGACGCATGAATATATTTTGGTAAATAGTACATGTGCTGACTTGTGGCCAGCTGAATATCTGCGTAACTCATCTCTCGCGGTGCAGACTCTCCAAGGATGCTCCAGACCAAAGCATTATGGGAGAGGAGGAAAGTGCATTTGAAGCTACTGCTGGAGGAAAATCATCCTTAATTAAAAAAACCCTTGTCTGGTTTCTCTGCTGCACTGTGCTCTCATATGCATACGCCTCCCAAATTCCTTACATCCTCTTATGTAATTCTGAACTGATTCCCTAAGAGAAGGCCTTAGAGGGATTTTCTAAGCACCTCTTGAAAACAACACGTTAATGATAACAACACGGCACATTATTTGTTTTTTATGTCACCTCGGAGGGATTTCAAGGAAGGTGTTTCTGTTTGTACCCTGAGCAGTTATTGTAGCTTAATCCAAGCTTTGTTGTATGCATTAGGTGTGTGCATGTGTGTGTGTGATGACTCAGCACTTTCATGACAATTTAAATGATCAATAAACTCGTTAGAACAGCTGTCTTGTCATCCCCAGTCCTGAGGGGAAGGTTCAAAAGCCGATCACACAGACCCCACACAGGTGGCAAAGGCCTCCAAAAGGTTCCTCTTCTCTCCTCTGGGTAGACATCGGGTGAAGACGCCGACTTGAAGAGGAGTTATTTATTAGACACACACACGCAGCATCTCCCCGTCCTGCTGATTCAGCTCTCTAGGGGCGCTCCAGAGCATAAATCAGCAAACCCGGGCTTCATTCCTCAAACATCCATCCACCCATCTCTGCTCCTGGCCCTCTGAGGGGGTGCAGTATGTGTGTGTCCTCTGTTGCAACCGATTACATTCCCGGAGCCAAACCCTGCCACACGGCACAGCTGGGGGGGGGGGTCCCCCTGGTCCTTGCATGTGACTTCCCCTCGAAAAACACCCCGTCTGTGCTTGCCACTGCGTGACGAGCTAAATGGAGAGGAACAGAGTTTTGGGGAGGGGAGCAGAGATACACCCAGCTGTTCCCTCAGTTGGAGGAATTGTGCCAATCCTGGCTCCAGTTAGTCTACCTTGTTAATCCACTGCCATCACACCTATCCTCCAAGTGCCAATCCACCACTCATCCAGTTCACTTCAGATCCTGGATGACTCCTCTTTCAGCGAATCACGGGCAGGGGCGAGGCCAGAGGGGTGGCCTGGGGTGGCACTGGCCCCTGCTGGAATCTGGTGCTCCCCTGTCAGAGTCAGAACGTCATAGGTAGTTGGCTTGTTAGTATCATGGATGGATTATTAAACGGGCCTACTGCGAAGAGGAATGGCCCCTGGACCAGGAAAGTCAATCAAAGTTAGGAGTTACAAATAGCAGCTATTTATCAATATAATTTCATATTAGAATATTGAAAGTAGTTTTGGCATTCATTTATTACACTAAATAAACAATGTTTCTATTCATCATGTACAGTTAATTTGTTACAGTTAATCATTTTACAAAGATGGCCCCTGTCTTTGAATCTGTGCCCCAGTCTGCCCCCCCCCGATTTCTAAACATGCCCCTGATCACGGGCTGTACTGAAGCTGTCAAGGCCAAAACTTAAACACTGACTAACTCTATGAGGAAAAAACCACCACGCTCAGAGCGCCTTTTCATTTTCCCATCTCCTCTAGAAACAGTTTGTGGTAAGATAAGGTCCCTGGGGGTAACTTGTACAAAACCCACTTCCTGCTCCTCCTGTTTTATGCTCTCCATTATTCTAGTCGGGCTGATAAAGTATCGACTTCTAAGCTTGTAAACCATTATGACCTTTAGCTGTTTTTCTGTAGACTATCATGGCGAGACAAAACAAAGCCACTGACAATTTACCAGTGACTATTTACTTGCAAGAGAATTATAAAATGTGTGTTAGTAACACTGAATGATTTCATACATAATTATGTTTAATTATATTATTGAGAATACCACCATTTCAGCATTGTCTTTTGAATTTAAGAATTTTTTTAAAATTGAGAAGCGTCAGCCTGTATGGGACAGCAGCAAATGGATTCCTAACCATCCAACTAGTTCTTTTTGAAATCTAATTCATCAATGAATCATAAAAAACAGTATTATGACCGTGAGCCTCTTTATTCTCAAATGTAATATGTCTTTCTTCTTCGCCTTCTGAGCCTCCCTTAAAACATAAATCCACTCCAGACTATAGTGTGCTCTGCAGTCCGCAACGATTCCGCCGTCTCGCAGATTAAGGCAGAGTGATCCAAACAACTTGGCAACACTCTCCCTGACACTGCACTGATTTGCAAACTGATTACCATGTAAGAAGAAAAAAACACAGCGGTGGATCTGAAGAGGTGTCAGGGGTTTTTTTCCCTAAAAAAGAAGCAAATAACACAGAAAGTGGGGAAGAGATAGAAGCCAGCAGAGAAGGGAGAGGAAAAAGAAAGGGAGGAGGGCGAGGAGGGGAAAGGACAGAAGGGGAAAAAAGAAGGCTACAATTGCATTGATTGTGATAGTGCATCCCACAGGATGGGGAGAACATGGGGATTGACAGAAGAAGAAGGGGTTAGCTACTGTTAAACAAGCTAAAAAAATGGGGAGGGAGGAGGGAAGGGAGGATGAGAGAGCTTCAACTCCCCCATCCCTCCAAAAAAGTATAAAGCTAAGCGGATATGAATTGTTTGTATGTGTAGTGTGGAGAATGAAGACTCCATAAAAAAGTAAAAAAGCATAGGTACACGTGGGTGAGACAAGGTCAAAGGCATAAAGGCATCAACAACAGAGGAGCAATACTGCCAAAAATAAATGTCATGGAAAAGACTGTGATCCCATGTTGCTGTGGGGGAGTCTAACGTCTGTGTGTGTGTGTGTGTGTGTGTGTGTGTGTGTGTGTGTGTGTGTGTTTGTGTGCTCAACCATAAGCCTGCAGCCGGCCTCTCAATATGGGACCGGGCCACAGTCCAGAGAGCTCAGGTAATTTGACGGATCGTGCCACTCAGGCTGGTGATGCTTGCAGCTCTCCCTTGCTAGGGATTGTTTCCCCAAGCTTGTTTGGCCAGGCTGGCATGCCGACATAAGATGAATAGCAGCTCCTTCTCCCGGCCTGTCTGCCTCTGATCCGTCCTCGCTGCTCCAAGGTCAGCCAGCCACAGAGTTGTGGAGAATGGGAATGTAGGATTGGGAGGGTTGGCTGGCTGGCTGGAGGAGAGGGGAGAGAGAGGTAGACAGGGGCAGAGGTGGGAGGAAAGTAAGTATGTGTGTGTGTGAGAGAGGGAGAGAGAGAGAGAGAGAGAGAGAGAGAGAGAAGACAGATGTCAGGGAGTCTACAAGCAAGGTACATGACTTGGGTCTGAGCAGGTCTGCGTGTGCCCTCTGTGTGTCCTGTACGTTTCCAGTGTGTGTCTGTGTGTGTTTTTCTGTGCGCCAAGGAATAAAAAACGTGAGAAATACACCAAACGTCATCAGCATCCTGCCAAGACAGAGCCTGCCAACATGCAGTTTGCTTGGCTCACCTGCAGTTAAATGCATTGGTCTCGCTTTGGTTTCCACATGAAATGAAACCAGGGCCAACTTCCTGTGTTTACCCAACTCTCCTGTTAGAAGAGAAATCATTATCAACCTTGATGGATAACTTAAAGGGAGACATCTACCGTATATACTGCATGTGTTCTTTTGCTTCTACCAACAGATTAGATTTCAAAACATTTTTGTGAGACAGAACGTTGATGATGGACGACTCAGCATAAGCCGAGATTACATTCAATGCAACTCTGTCGCCTATAAATTAGATTTATACACTACTATTTGTTTAGCCAAATACATTTTGATTTAACGCCGGAGACTGAGGTTCAGATCCTGAGTTTGTGTGGTTAGGTTTAGGCAACAACAGCACGTTGGTTAAGGTTAGGAAAAGATTGTAGTTTCTGGTAAATGTTAGTAAAGTAAAATGTATACTGTCACTTCTGACTGCTTTTTATGTTTGATTTAATCCTGTGTTAACTTGTGCCTTTAATGTGTTTTTAGTAAAGGATCTTTTGATTACCTGTTATGTAAAGCATCTTTGAGTATCTTGAAAAATACTTTATAAATAAAATTAATTATTATTATGGCAACTACCGTGTGGATAAAGTTAGGAAAAGATTAGTCTGGCTCACAGGAAGAGGGGTTGTGGGTATAAGCCTGTCATTGGTCAATTTTTTCAGTCGTAATTCTCCTCCCCTTCCACTATCTGCATCCATTTACACTGCAAGGGCCCAAGACGATTGTGATTGGTGTAAAGAAATACATACAAGCCAGACAGTTTTTTTCCCCTATCCCAGAATGATGATGGGTTCAGCCAGACCTTTCCCCGGCGCTGGCGCAGCACTAAAACAAAGCGCGGAGATAGGTCTGGCTATGCGAGACTAGGGAAAGATTATGGTTATAGTTTAAAAGAGTCTTACAAAAAAAACCCAACAACTCAAACTCTGGTCTCTGGAAGGTCTGACACTTTACTGATCCAACAAACTGACCTCCACATTCTTTCTTTCCGCCTTGCAACATATAAATTCATCCAAAGTAATTCCTAGTGATATGGGGCTGTTCCAAGCTGAGGTTACTTTAGTTGCTCCTCACTTCAGTGTGAGCATTCAGCCTTTTTAGGAAGAGGATTTGGGTTAGGATGATAAAGGTTAGGACTTAGATCTGGAGATAAAGGAAAACCCCTAAGCTTTCAAACAGTTTGGAACTGTTAAAACTGTTAAAGTCTGCCGTACTCAGTCGTAGCATTGTTATTCTCTCTTCTGCATCACTTGTGGCTCAAACCGCCCCCATATGATCTTCTAAAACTATGACTGGACTTTCCACTTTGTGGCTAGAGCCACCTTATGCCTTGCCTCCAGCTGGGGTAGGAGGACCAGACGTGACTTGCAGCGTGAGAGACATGTGTGGCTTACAAGGTTTTGGTTTTTGTTCGAAATCAAAGAGCAAGGGCTTCTTTCTAGGCATAAAAGAGGAAAATATACCATTTTCCCCACCAACACACAGCTTTAATGAACCAGAATGCAATGAAGCCATTTTTGATGTGTAGGGGTGTCTTTGTTTTCTTCTAATACCTGACATCAAATCTTTTTTTCTAGATTGTGATAAACTTGCTTTTCGACAATCGCTGATGCTCTCTGCACCCACATGTTTAGGTGTGCGTGTTTGTGTACAGTATGTGTGTGTGTGTAGTATCTGTGGGTTTGCATTTGTGAGGCATGTGTGTGTACATGTGAGTGTGTGCATTTGAGTGTCAGTGTGCATATGTGAGCCTCATGAGTGTACTGTATAAATGTCACTAGATCATCTCTTTGTGGATGTGGCTGAGTAAGTATAGCTCAGAAAAATCAATGTTGGGCCCCATAAGGGTAACATAAAACCACATAAGATTTTTTTTTTTTTATATCAAAACGTGTTAGCTAAGCTTTAGACTTAAAGCTTGGCCTGCAAATCATGTGGCATTTTTTTGCTGAATAGTGCAGTTAAAATAAAAACTGCAATACATGTGGATACAGCTCTTTTTTACACTACATCATTTATTTTTTAACTGCTTAGGAACTGCTTTAATCAGAGTGTGATTTCCTCTGTCATGACACCTGATTTGTGTCGTAAAGGAGTTTGTACAGCAGAGGAATGTGTTCTCTTGTTCAGGGAGCTGTGTGAATCAACTGGGAAAATGCAGCCTCTTGTAATATGAAGATTGCAGCAACCAGTGATGAGATTTTGATGTTTTTCCAAATGTGCAGCCCAACATGAAGCCTGTACATTCCTCAACTTATTTCATCACCCTTCACTTCACCCCTGTCGCATTCACTCTTCCTCTTTACTAACTCCCTCTGCCTCTCCTCCCCACCCTGCCACCCTCCCTTGCCATCCCCGCACCCCCTTGTTCAATCTCTGCACTGTCAGTTTCTGGCTCTTGCTTCTCCTTCAGTCATTGATCACGGTGGCAATAGCGTAGTGTTTGCCGGTCTGGAAATGTGTGTCTCGGCGGGGAGGGCGAGGAGATCAAACACTTTAATTACCGCAGGCTTGTAGGTGGTGCCAGCTACAGGCAGCAGTCATGTAACAAGGACAGGTAGAACAGAAACGCCCGGGCAAACACGGATGCATCAGAGCAAAAACCTCCTTAATCTAGATGCACTCACTCTCACACTCGCACACATACATCGAGCAACATCATAAATACCTTTCCATTCTCACGTTCATACATCCTGCTGACATGGATGGATGGCTGAATGTGTATGTCGGGTAGAAACTCTGCTGCACCTATTTATAGGGGAGGAAATCACTCCTGTATGCAAACACCATAAATGCATTAGCATACACACACAGTCAAGCTCAGCATACTGTCTGCGATCATATACATCTTCATAAATCATATTTCCACTTCTTATTAAACTAACCAGCATGATCAGCCCATCTTTCACTAAAAATGCAACATCCTGTACGACCTAAAAACTTATTGTCATTCAGCTTTTATCGCTCCATTGATTCATTTGTAGGACCTGCACTGATCCTGCAGAGAGCTACATGGAAATCAGGAAAAGGCTGACACAGACTAGCAGTGTGATTGATGCCCTGTCTCGCTTGTCCCTGTGCTGATTCAGAGTTCCAGGCATTGTGGGAACCAACTCTCTACTTCACTGGTTTTTATTCCTACCAGGTAGTGCCTTCCTGTCACTCAGGGCCCAGCCATGACTGCACACAGTGTCAAGCTGATCAGATGTGGGAGGTGCCCGGACTTGTCAGAATTACAGTGTTAATAAGGGTGATGAGGTGGTGCAAGGTCAAGAGAAAGGGTTATGTGACCTCTAAAAGTCGAGGAATTTATGTGCATTGGTTGTCAAAACTTGTAAATTTAGTAATTGAGAGTGAGAGGGGAAAAATTAGAGATTTTCAAAGTATTACAGATAGGATCAAAGAACAGGTAAATCATAAAAAGGCAATTACTTTAACATTAACACAAAGAGAGCAAGATAAAGTATAAGCATTCTAATTATGCCGGCTACACAAAGCCTTTTGCTGGTGGGACTCTTATAATTGTTCAGGTCGCTTTGTTTGTGGGTTTCTGGCTTAATGAGCAAATTATCTCAATACTGAATTTTAGTTTAGTCTGAGTGATGAAGTGTTTTCATTTTTCCCTGGGAAAAAATTGAAGCAAGTGGCCAAATGTAATCAAGGAGACCAATTCCATCTTATTGTTTGTGAACATAATTTATATTTTCATTGAGATCCTCCGCAAGGGGTGCCGCCGCTCAAAGGCCACAATGAAGAGATAATTAAAGAGATATGTGCTATAATACAGGTAAAGGGATGATTGCATTCTCCCAGTGTTTCATCATTTCTTACCTGCAGAGTATTATTTTTTATCTACTTAAATGTACTGTTTCTACCAGTCCCACAGGGACTGCCAAAAATATATCAGCTTCATGGTTGTTTGGTCCAGCTTGCACCACAGAAATAGATTTTGTTTTTCATTAAGAGGTGAGGTCTTTGATATGGTGGATCAATTTTTCAGAAGTGTTTTTCTTTGATAAACAAGGGCCTTTTCCTCACCGCGTGAGCACAGGCACAGGCTTGGATCTAACCCAGCGCAGGTTGGAACAAGAGCAGTCAAAGAAATTATGGAGAAAATAAAGAGAGAGAGAGAGGGAGAGAGGAGGAGGAGAGAGGGAGTCCTGGAGAGGGACGGATGAAGATGGAGGCAGCAGCAATGAAGAGTAGAGAATAAATATTTATGTCCTGTAATGTTTCTGCATGACAGATTCTATATCATATTTGAATGTGGTGCTACACCTCAACCATGAGAAATGTGTTGGCAGTGAATTGCACACCGCACCAATAAAGCACATTGGGGGATTTGGAAATACAGAGGAAGGGTAAACAGATAGGGGGTTTGTGAAGGAACGAAGGGAGGAAGCAATGAGAGATGAGAGAGGGAAGAACAGAAGGAACAAGAAAGAAAGAACTGATATGAAAGGAGGAGCAGAGGGAGGAGATGCAAACAAACACCGACAGACAGAAATTGACATCACAGGTACGGCAAATGGGACAGCGTACATCAAGCAGATCGAGATAGTGTACACAGGGAGCGATGGCAAAAGAATGAAAGAGAGAGATTTGTGGCCTGCGGAGTGAAGGGCATGAAATGAATAGAGCCAGGGGGCCCACTGGAGTGTGTCCTGGGGATGTGTGTGACTGGGTCAGGGAGAGGAGTGGGCTGTGGGAGCAAGGATGGTTGCAGGCAGGGTCTATAGAGCCAGCTGAAGGAAAAAGAGAAGAGGCAGACAAGGCCCATTAACTCAGCAATAGTAGCTAACCAGAATCACCTAGGGACGGGCAGCAGTTTGGATCTGCACTGATGGGAGAGAGGAAGGAGGATGTTTGAAATGGTAATCTGCAAAATCCTCAGTTTTTAGATGTATGCGGTGTCATTTATTGGTGATGAATGGTCCTACCTGTGCTGTTTTGCACTGTACTTACATCAGTTTAAAGACCCAATCTGTAGTTTCTTTTTACCATATGATTACAACCATATTTATTTACATAGCTGAGGTTTTTTGAAAATATGAGCCTGTTTTACTGCTGTAAAGCACACAGCAGCTATTAACCTGCTATTCTGGCCAATTTGTGCTTACACATTGGTGCTGTCCAAATGTATCTCCAAATTTGGCGATTTTTAGTTTTTCAGATAAACTGAAGGATTAAATGTTTGTTTATGGTTTGAGAAAATTCTCCTCCTCCTTAAGCTAAATCATCAATTTAAAAACCAGTGGGGTTTGCAAATAAGACTACAGAATATTGTTTGTCAATGCCCTCTAGTACTCTCATAGCAGCGTTTTCTGATCTGACACCGCCATTGGCAGGATAACATCATGTGCGGAGCTTCGTTGTCAAGGTTACATTAATAAACACATGGTTAAGGTTCAGGGACTGGGCTCCTGTTTTATTTGTCTGTTTTTCGATTTATACCAAATAGCTGCAACTTTGCATCTGACAGTGTTGCCAGGAAAAGACTTCACCCAGCACCAGCTGCTGCAACAGTTAATCTAAAAACGTTCATGAGCTGTTCATAGGTTGAATCACCAATGTGTAAAACAAATGGGCAGTAAAGAGCACGACAATAGATATTTATTTAGATGAAATCTTAATAGATTATTGTTTTAAGTCCTGGATTGATTCCTAGAATTTACTGGTTTAAGCACTGACAATAAAGGAATAGGATGTCATTCAGTGCAGAGGTACAAACATTTTGTGATGAAGAATGCATAAAATGAAATATATAACAAAGATCAAAAGAGGGGAAAAGTCCTATTCATATGGGACTAATTTTACTCAGGCGTATCGAGTGATTTGTAATGCTTGATGATGGTTTTAATCCACAGGGAATCTGGCACATCTACTGTTTCAATCTTCCCCGTGCCATGAAAAATGGAGGCAGCTAGTGGTCAGTGGAGGAGAGCTTTGAATAGGTTTTCAGCAGAAACTTCACATTTTGCTTTGCTGAATATGACAAATACTAAAATCCTCAAATATTCAGAGCACGAGGTATTACAGTTAAAGATGTTAAGCAATAATTTTGATATTAACATTAAATCAAATGACTCTCCGTAATGTGAAACTGTGGGTTGTAACAGATCCCACAGATAGTTGGTAACATCTACAGCACTAGGTAGTTTCAGCCTCTTTCAGCTCACTGTTTTGGTTTACTGGTCCACATTGTTGAGTCCCTCTGGCTCTCTTCGACCTCCACATGTTAAACTGTGGGCAGCCGCTCTCAGCGCTCATGCACACACAAGCTGATTGTAGGCCTCCTGCCAGCATGAAAGGGTGGAGAGCCAATGTAACTGAGTGGCTGGTGAACACAGTCGAACGTCCAGGAAGCCAGAGAGAGCCAGATGTTTTTCTCAGGAGTTGGCGGACGAAACTGGTGAGAAAGTGCCAGTGAATATTGGACCTCATTCAACAGGTGGTGAGAAAGAGAGTTCCAACTGAATGCCTATGTTGCTCTGTTTCTTCTGGATGTGTAAGTAATGTTTGGCAATTGTTTGCTATCACATTAGCCCTGTGATAAATTGATAGTTTATTAAGACTTGTTGCTGGGAGCTGCTTTTGGAGTCTACTAGAGATGTAAAAAAAAAATTCATTTCATTTCATTTTTCCAATGTGAAAGGTTTTCACAAAACGCAGAGATTGGAAGGTAATACACACACAATAGTGCATGAGCAAAACTTTTCTTCCTCCTCTAGCATGTTTCTTGGTCTATAATACAGGGACAATCTCACTTTGGTCCAAGCCTTTGCCATTGATGTCCACATTGCAGCCTTGGACTATATGCACATGAGTGTGCCCATGCACTTTAATGCCATACAGCACTGAGAGGAAGCACTGATGTGTGACAGAATTGCCTGATGGCTGGCGATGTGCTAGCAGGCCGTATCATTGAAAGTGTCTTGCTTGCTTCCCCTAAATGCGCTTAGACAGAGACAAAGACGGAGGCTGCAGACTGAATCCCTGAAATGGACAGCCCTGGGATGCCGAGTGAAAGTCAAACAGTTTAGTGCAAAGTAGTTAGGGGCTGGAGCTCTGTCTGCCTGCTCCATTAATGGAGAGTCGAGCAGGTGAGAGCTGCAGTGGTGCAGAGGCTGGCATACGCCAAGCTAGAGGGGTGAGACTGGCACAGTAGACCCCCTGCCTTCAGTGTCATCTGTCACCATCGGGGGAGGTATGTGTGTGCTAGTGTGTGCATGTGTGTAGGTGCTCAGCAGGGTAAGGAGAGAAAGGAAGATGAGGGAGAAGGAAGAGGGCAGAGTAGAGGGCAGAAAACCTGGCAGAGACTGAACAGGGAGACACAGCGCTGTACTGGCTCACAGTATTCAGGAAGGTAGACTGGAATAATTGATAATCCAGAGCTGACACTCAGTTTCCAAACAGGTGAGTAAAATGGAAAAAGAGTATATATTTCAAGTGAAACAATAATGTGAAAACCTGCTTATAGATAGCAAGTGTTTTCACATCTTAGATCAAGCTTTTTAGCTATAAATATGTATTAAGTTATTTAATTTCTGAAACAATAGCATAAAGCAGAAAAACAAGTAAAAAAATGACTAATTGCAATTGAAGGTCTGAAATTTCCACTCTGTACGCTACCTCTCCAGCACCAAACTGCAGACAGACAACGTAAGCAACTAGTTAGTGAACATAGTGGAACATTTAGCAGCTAAAGAGTCAGATATTTCCCTCAGAAGATGGTGGAGACCAAAAACAGAGCTACAAGGAGTGAATGGGACTGAGACTTACATTCAGCAGGTGCCCAAACATGACTCCAGATGAATGATAATGTTGTTCCATATCTGATGGATGTTTAAATAGACTGTTTGCTAACAAGTTCACCATATTAACTTTGATGTTGTGTTCCCATCTTGTTTCAGCTTCCCCCGAGTGGCCCAAAAATCACTTGCAGGTCAGGTTAGGGTTGAGGCTATGCTAAGGCTTGGGTTATAGGGTTGTGTGTAGGGATGCATTACACAGGAATGTGAAACTGTTTAATATCCATCTTTCTTAAGGCAAGGCAGCTTTATTTATATGGCATATTTCAAACACAGAGGCAATTTAAAGTGCTTTACATAGGCAAGGAAAAGCATTAGAATCACATTCAGAATAAGATGAAATCAAATGAAATTTTAAAATGATAAAATGAAATATAATATATAAAAAGAAATAATATGGTTACAGTGCAGTAATAAGATGTAAATTGCCAATGCAATAAAGGAAATAAAAGTGCATTAGAGAAACCAATCAAGCAAGGCACAGGATAACTGTTCCGATGTGTCGTCATGAGCAGAGGCTCAAACAGTTCAAACCTTTATTGCAGCCTTACTTTCAGATACAGGCAGGCAAACAAGCACGTTAGTTCAGAATCAGGGAAACGCAGAAACACAAGAAATACGTCCAACACAGAAAGATGAGAATCACAGAACACATCCAAACACAGGACAATGAACCGACAGGGAACAAACGAAAAGGACCGGTACAAATAGGAAGAGACTGACGAGGGAATCAGGGGCAGGTGCACAACAGGAAGCAGGTGAGGCCAATCAACAGACAATCAAGACTAGGGGAGACAAGAGGGCAGGAACACACTGGAAACAAAAAAGACAAGACCTCAAAATAAAACAGAAGTCTAACGGATCATAACAAGAACAGCAGTGTTTTTAATTTGCATTTGGATCAAGAAAGTTTGACATTGTCTGCCAATCTTTTGCAATCTTTCACATAATTGGTGCATTAAATTTACTTATGGGGTTGGTAGTCATAAAACAATGTAGTTTCATGTTATGTCTTACATGAAAACTAAATGTAGTCGGAAAGCACTTTCAGAAGCACATGATCCTATAAGCTACAGAATAATAGCTCACACCTCGCAAATACAGTAAGAATATGTTTTAGTATCCCCCCACCCCACCCATTCAGGTGCAACATCTTCCCCTACTTTAAGATGTTCAATAGGTTACAAAAGTCACTGTCACTAAATCTGCATTATTCTGTCATCAGCAAAAGCTTCCCTTTCAGGAGGTGAAATAAAGCTGGCTGGAAAAAGTGCATTCAGCAGAGCAGAACATCAAGAAATCACACACACTCGAGCACAGCGGTACTAGCCTTTATCATTCAAGTAATGCAAGCAATTTCCCATTTTATTTGTCCTTTCCTTTTCTTTCTTTTTTGATGACAAGCTGCAAAGCTGGGCCCCTACATGACACACAGTCTTTTTCAGCCCATAACACCTTATAACCCTCTCTTGAGTTCCAATTTATTATCCAGCGGCAGAATGAATAGTAGTTGAGAGACTTAGAACCGACGATGCTCCCTCTCTTCCTTTTGTAATCAAGATAAAAAGGACACAGCTCAGCAATAAGGTATTAAAACCAATCCCAGGTCAATGTGAACCCAACATGCACAGAAACATAAAAGTGCCCTCTGTATTGTGGATGTATCCACGCATGTGCTTTTATAGATGGACTCAAGAATGAGAAGCTTCTGAGGATGTTTGTTTTTCCATTATAACGCAAATTATAACTTAATTTGCCGATTTAATTTTCAATACAATCCCCAATTAACCTCACGCGCATCAGAACAGAAAATAATTTGTGAGTTAAAAAATGTGTTCAGTTGAATGAGTCACTTTCTAACCACAGTATTTAACTGTTTGGGGAGTTTGGTCCATCAAAGATGTTACTTAATCTGTCTCTCTCTCAGTTTTATAAAGACCTCTCTTCACCTCCATCACTGCGCTCTGAGACATTTTGTTCCGACTACAGAGGCTTCTGCCTCTCGTGTCTGTCTGCCTATTTTCCTTTTTTCATTTAACTTCTTTGCTTCTCTTTTGCCGCAGGGCACAATATGTCATCGCGCAGAGCAGGTATTGCTGACAGGGTGTGACGTTTAGGTGATAATGCACAATGGCCTTGCAGGTCACTTTTATTCATTATCAAGCTGAGATCACAGCGAAATATTCTGCACAGGTGTTAATATCTGTCACCTGCGTTGTCACTGTTGAGCTTTAGTCAAATCTCCTGAGCTTAAGATAAATCAGTCTGCCAATAGCCAGATGAGCTGATCGCTTATTCCAAATTATTTGCTCTGCTTTCCACCTTCCCCAGAGCTCTCCTGTTGTGCTTTGAAATTATCTCTCTGGATTTTGATATGCTGCTTTCAGAGATAATCTAACAATTCAGCAATATTAAATTGCTTTTGTATGGCACTGGTCACTAATAATGAATCCACTTTCTTGGTGCCTCAAAGTCAAACTGAAATTATTGCTTTTACAATTACATTATAAATATTGCTAAAACTATATGTATATTATTGGTGTTTGTTTTGACTTATTTAGACAAAATTATAATTATCGAAAAACTGTGTACTGTGATAGCACCCCTTACATTGTTCTTCTCCAGGGGTGTGAATTTGGTTCCAACTGTTGTTACTGGTATTTTGATGGGTGCAATATCTGTGTAGGTGGGCACTAAAAATACATTTAGCTGGAGGGTCAACGTTGTTAGCCGTTGTTTCATCTGTGATTTAAGCTCTCCCTACATTACTCCGTGCTGTGATTCAAATCACTAGCTAACAAACGGAGCACTGAAGTTACAAGGCTACTTGTTGCTGTGAGTTTTGACAGTCTGGTCATTTGCTGCCAGTGCCACCACATCTGGACGTATGAAAGTGAAACAGCTAATGCTAGCTAGACAACCTCCTCTTTATAGTGTGGGACGAATATAGCCCTGAGTGTGCAGGAGCTGCAAAAAGACTCAGCAGGTGTTAAAATAACTTGAAGGAAAAGAGACATCCAGTGAAAACCCAGTGCTTACATTAGCAAGCTAAGCTAACTAGCTTCCACACTCCAAGTTGAAGCTAGTCAGCCGTTTACCAAGGGGAATACAGACGTAACAGCATGGGTCCTCCCAAAAGATAAAAGTTGTAAAGGGAATAAAAAACATCTTGTATCAATGTTTGTAGGCAATATTGTGCACCAGGGAAGTTGACAGCATGTCTCAAAACTGGCTCAAAACTCAAAACATATCATTTACAGCCAAATAAATATTAAAATAATCTGCTGGATGACTAACCAGCCATCTTTGAGCATACTGAGGTCACACACGCTCCGTGAAAAGAAGACAGAATTACCAGGAAACTGGGCATAGCAGAGAAATGCCTCCCACTTGGATGGAAGACCAGCAGTGCATCTTGAAGCTAAGCTCTTGGAAGCAGCCACCCAGAAGTGGTGCCTGAAGCTAGAATCAAACTGCTCCACTCTCACAGTCAATCTTAACTATGAGGAAATGGGCACTTGGCCTCCTTAAGCAGGCTCAGCATCTGACACCTGCTGCAGTCTTGGGTTACAGGTGCATGTTGTCCCTTCAGGGCATTAGTTAGCAGCTCAGACCATCTTTCAGAGGAAAGGGCCTGGGAGAGACAGGAATGAAGCAAATGGATGTCAGGAGTTATCTGATGGACTGTAGGTAGTGGAGGACACGTCATGAGATTAGTGGTTGTTAGGACTTGCATTTGACATACAGTACAGGCCTTGGGAGCTGAGAAATATAAGATAGCTATTTTAAAAGATATTTCTCAATAAGACTAAAAAATGTTTTTTCAACAGCACTGTAAATGTTATACTACTCTCTTATCGTTTGATGAGCAATTTACTTCATTATATCCTGGAAGTACATATAAGCATTTCAGTCTTGAGATTTCTGTCACAATGCAATCAGCAGAGCACTGTGATAAACACAATACATTCAAAAGCACATATCTAGCTGCAGAACCTTGAGATAATTTTTTTCAAGGCAGGTTTTTCCATTGCCTGCCTTCACTGTGAGAAGCTTTTCACAGTGAGCGTTAAGTACTCAGGACTGAACATGAGGGCCATCATTCACTGACGCCTTCTGCCAGAGCCACTTTTCACTATCCTCTTTGGGTACAGAGTCAAATTCTAAGCAGTGTTTTTAGAGTGCCAAGGCCCCGTGTCGTGTTGCTTCAAAGACAAAGGCCCCGAGAAGTCCTGGAGAAGTCAGATTTTTTGCTATTATTCAGTCACTCGGAAGACAGTGCTGCGGAGCGTTTCTGCTGTGGCAGGAGTTTTCTGAAAGCACTTGGGGGAAAGAGGACACAGAACAAGATCAGTGAACAGCCTCTACTTTCCCAGCGAGGAGTTTTCCAAAGGTCACAGTGTCCATTCACACACCAATTTACATTGATCAGGACTCTCCACAGTTGTTTATGCTCCAGGAGTTTTGCCCAGAAACCCTGCCATAAATCAACCACGGACTGAATCCAACATCAAGAAAAATCTAAAAGCCCTTGTTCATATGAATGCAGCAGCAACAATGGCTGCAGCAGAAGCGTTATCCTGACGTATCTCTTTGTGCTGTTAGACACCATTTGGTTTTCCCTCCCCAAGTTTAGTTTTCATTTGATGTAGATCAAAGCACAGCACATTTCACAAAGAATCAGACAGTGAATCCCAGCGGTCACTTGAAAGCACTGACAAAATAAATAAATAAAGAGGAAAGCTAAATTCTACTTGACATGTATTCAGTCAGTCTGTTACAATGTAGGGGAGCTATTTGTCTAATTAATATATCAATGTTCACTAGTTTAGTTGGGCTAAAGTGAATAATTACTGTAATGACTCAATTAGGTTTCACCCTCTGCTTTGCTTGGGGAGGCACCTATGTGTGTGTTTTTCCCCCCACTGTACACCTTCAGTTGTTTTCCCACGATTATGGATATTTGACTTTCATGTGCACCGCAGTCAGCTGAATATATACACAGCACACACATAAGCCGATGAATATGGAAATTGTGCAAAACAGGTGGTGAGTGACTAACAACAAAGTTAGATTTTTCCAGGTATATGTTAGAAAAAATAACTTTCCATGGAACAGTACTACCAAATATTAAATGATAAGTTTGGCAATACTCTATATTCTCTTATTGTCAACAAATCCCATAAAAAGACCAAAACCAACAATGAATTGAGCCTACTAGTATTGCCCATGTAGCTAAAGCCTGATATAGCTTATTTCTCTGCTATAGACCGCCATTGTCCAAAAACAACTTTAAACACACAAATGAGCAACACTATTGCACTGGGTGACATTTAACTTCATTACGATGAACATGGGCACAGTCATTTTTATTTTGAGTCAATCTCACAAACACAGACCTGCTGCTCTTAATACTTACTAGTGAATCGGATGTGTATTAATTTGCAGCTGAAGATAGTCCCCAACAAATGCACTTCTTCCATTAAGGTAACGTTTGCTAATAATGCTAAGAGTCTACTGCCATGCTAGATGCTCTGTGAGGGTGTAGTCAGGCACAGTAGTACTTGAAGCTAAATGGTAACATGAGCATGCTAACTTGCTGATGTTTAGCAGGTACAATGTTTACCAAGTTCACCAATTTAGTTTAGTGTGTTAACATGCTAACATTTACAAATTAGCACTACACCCAAAGTACAGCTGAGGCTGATGGGAATGTCATTAGTTTTGTAGGTATTTGGTCGTAAACAAAAATAGTGGACGATTTTAAATTTTGACCTGATGATGGCATAAGATGAAAAGTCAGGGAATCACTACAGTTATTAAATTAATTTAACATGAGTGGCTGTACCAAATTTCATGACAATCCATTCAATATTTGTCTAGACATTTCACTCCAAACCACAAACGTCAACCGTCAACAAGACATTAGGATTCATCCCCTGGGAACCATGAATGTGTGTCCAAAATTTCATGGCACTCCATCAAAAGTTGTCATAGATATTAGATAGATATTTCAGTCTGGACCGACCAACTGACCAACGTTGCCATCTTTTGAGCCATGCTATTAGCACGTCTAAGCACCAAGCGCCCAGCTATTTTAGAGAATGACTTAACCGTAAAAAAAAACAAAAAACATTAACCTAAAACAATAAAATAAAATGAATCTATATATTTGTGACCAATTTTTAGAGATCTTCATTACAAATGAATGACCTTGGGGCCAAGTGCCACAGACAGGGTAGGGAAATCAGTAAGTGATTTTTGGTCTTTCACTGTATTTCTTGACAATACAAAAAATATAATAATAATAATAATACCACCTTTTACTGAATGATTTTGTCATGTGGTTTCCAGAGAAGGTGGCCTTTTTCTCTTAACAGGTGGCATACTGCTGTGGTCCTGATGCCAAAATAGATTATCCTAAAGGTGATGCAAGTTTGGAAATGCATGATAATGAGATTCACACTGAGTTGCAAATCTGTTTGCTTCAGAAATGTCAGTGAACTACATTATAACACCAGCTGCTGACCTGTCATTACAACTCTATCTAACAAGACAAAGCATCCAGTCGCAGCATCCATTTTTGCTCCAAACTGTTTCATATCATTTGAGTAATGACATTATAGTTAAAAAAGTACAACCTAAAACTTAGAACTCTGATTAAATATGATCAATTTGTATCGAGCAGAGAGATATTGAGGGAGGTCAAAAGAGGTGGAAGAAAAGGCTGGAGGTACTGAGAGAAAGATGATATCAGTTGAGTGATTGAGATGCAGAGCAACAGGGACAGACAAGTTGAGAAGCTGGGTGATGTGTCATTGATTGGCACTCTCATAGAGCCAGGACAGAGTTCCACATGAGCACTGACGAGTTCGATTCAAAGCGTATTGACAAATGTTCCCCTGTGCTTGGAAAGGGGAGGATGTGTTTAATTAATGGGCAAAACAAGGGGCATATGTTAAGTGGATTAAGCAAGGGGCAGGGCAGAGGGGATGGGCAAAAATGTGACTCTTTCACTGTAGAAAAGCTTGGCAAAGCCTGCAATCAATACATTAATTAATAGTGTGTAGTGTGTGATAATCACACAGAAAGTTGATGACAGTTTTACTTTGATGAATGGTTTTCCTGGGAATCAGTCCAAGCGCAAAGCAAATGCACCAGAACTGTGACATTAACAGCATAGCATATCCGTTGTACAACTGTTTAAATGTGTATTGATGGACCATGGTAAATGGGTTAAGAGACAGCCAGCGAAATGAATGGCAGCACCATAAACAATCAAACATTTAATTGTACATTGCATTCCACTTAGCAACTCGGTTGGCTGAAAATAATCAATTTTAAAAGCCACTGAGTTAAGTCTCAGGAGTGCGGATTCTGTTTTTGGATAAATTTAATGTGCTGTAGACTTATCACCCTTAATACTTCAACTGTGCACAAAAATGATTGCATTTCTGAAACTCTCTCTCTGTATCTCCCTTCACCTCTCAATTCCATCTCTTATTTTCCTCTCATCCTTTCTCTCCAAGCATTACAAACACAGCAGAAACCTTCTGAGAAAATACAGCATGGCACAGATTGATTATAGGTCTCTGCTAATACATCGGAGACCGCCACATTGTACGGATGTTGCAGAGCGTTGAGGGGAAATGGATAAATCTACCAGTATATGCTTGTCTGATTGCATTGCACAAACAGCTGACTGTAGCTTCTTTTTCTGCGGCACTTTTGTGAAAATCAGAATTAAATAATGAAATATTTTTTAAATCTACAAACTGACGAGAAGTGTATACGTGATGATGAGTGTATATGTTTTTGTATACATCTCTGGCTGTCAATCCAAAAGCTGCTTATCAATTCTCTTTTATGTATCCATCAATCAGGCATCCAGTACTGCGGTACTTCTTGAGGGCAAAAATGTTTCCAAGCAACTGCTGCAACAGCTTACTGAGAGACAACTGTCAAAGAGACAGAAATCACAACTAATTCGTGTGCACGGCCATTTAGCTGTTTCTCTAACAGAGTTTGAGGGTTAAGTTGAAGGAATCAATATCTGCCCCCTCCCGTACTTGTATGGTTGTTTGTTATACAATGAAGCAGCACTGAAGTTAATGGTACAAAACAAGTGAGTGCATGTGTAGTGTTGAAAGTCTGAGTCATCATTCAGGGGATGTTTACAGATTAGGAGTTTCAAGACTACAAGCATTTTCAATTGGCAGAAATAATCTCTTTTGTTGAATTAAACAAAGCCAGAAGACCTTTTTAAAATGTTGGCTTTCATGTTTTCGTAAGGCCCCTAGAGGTAGTCACATACGGCTTCTGCCAGAATACTTTAGACCAGTATTTGTAGTCCAAAAGACATTGAATTTATTTAGTAAGCCATGGACAGAAGTCAATATGGTACTTAACGTTGAGCAACGTTGTCCTTGTCCTACTGTGAAACTTGCTCCATGTGTTGCTTCTAAGCACTTAGCAGAACGATGGATTCATCCTTTCTCTTCCCTCATGCAGCTTTTTCTGATGTTCAAAGATTATACCATTTTCTTTGCACCCTCCTTTCTTTGCGGTCCCCAGATACAAACTCTACTCTATACTTATACTTAAGATGTCTATCTTACTTAACGTATATAACAGATCAGTAAGATCTGAATTAATGGCTAGTTTTAACAAATCTATATTAGTGGTAGGAATTCTAAGCTTTATAACACATATTCCAATTTTGTTTTAACCCAGACTGTTGACAGAGTTTATATTTCCTCTTACATATTTTTTTTTAAGTGGATTGGTTCTGTAATTCCAACCCTATCACCAGACAAATACATTGATATTGGACGATATGTGAAACCCCAGATTACATTCAATCATAATTTTTAATGTAATGTAATAATGTACAATGCCAAAGTTTTTGTAGTTCTTGCTTTCTACAATATCGGCACATGGCTACTATAGTAGAGTACATGCTTACAGTATGGCAAGTAAAATATGGTTGAAATTAAACTAAAAGACTTGTTTAAGATTAAAAAATACCTTTTTGGTGATACACACTGATCCTTGCAGCAAACAGAGCACGCACTGTCACACAAACACAGCCACACAAAACACAGAAGCAACTGGACACAGGTTAGAAATATAGAAAGAAGAAGAAATAACAACACATACAAAACAAACCACTGTGGTTTCAGCCACTCTTTCACTTTAGCTGTAGAAAATGTAATGTTCAATTTTTAGTTGACTCGCTGATGTTCTGCTATTATTGCTACAAATGGAATTTATACAGAGGAAGCAAGTGTAATGGTAAATGGATTTCACTTATAACGCATTTCAACCTTAACGGTTCCCAAAGCGCTTTACAGATTGGTCTCATTCACCCATTCACACACCGATGGTGACGCCAACCCTGGGATTAATGGACAACCTGCTCTACCTCCTGAGCCACAGCTGCCCTGTCTGGAGTGTCACATAGAGTAAAAATAATAAATTATACGACGTGTCATATTCATTCATAAATGTCGGAATATTACTGTACCTGGATATTTTTCAAAAACTAAATAAACAATAAAACATGTTGCACTTGGAGGCTTTTAAAAATGTTGTTTTGGACCAAGTGGCCCAAGATATAGTCATCGTAGGTTCACAGCTGTTTCTTTTTTTATGAACAGTTTTATGAGAAGAAATCTCTATGGGACTCAGAGCATCACACAACTTTCATGTGCACCTTTTTTTGCCCACTCTGCCAAAATCACCACAGTTCAGCTCTGTCCCCGGGGGCACAGCTTTTTTTGGCTCAGCCCAGTCGACAAATGTGATTATTCTGCTGCCGGAGCAGCTCTGTCTCTGGGAGTGTTTGTATAAATAAAATTACAATCTGTAGTATATGTAGGCCTTCTGTACACATGTTAATGAAACAGTGAGAGCTGAATGAATATCGTTGCTGCCTTCTACAAACATATGTGGTTATGAGGTGTTAATTACAGCACTGCAGCTGTTAAAAAAACAAGGTATTCAAATGTTTACTTTTATAATAGATGTGAATGCTGAAGAATTTGTAGACATGAAATTGAAATACTTCGGAGTGCATCAATATAATTTAACACAACCATCCTGATTGATTAGTAATCTATCCACACAGTACTGTATATCAGTGCTGTAGTGATAATACACTGCTGGCTGCATATAACATAATATCTTATGCATGGCACCAGTTCTGCAGCACAGAATGCTTAGCAATCCCAGCCACATCCAATCAAGACATTGTTCCACAACTCTATGGAGGTTACCAAGTAAGAGGACAGAGCAAAGGAGCCCCATTTGTAATGAGTTGCAGTGTAATGCAGAGCGGGATAGATAGAGAACAAGATAGCTGGGGAGAAAAAAAAATAAAAACAGAGCAGGACAGGACTGGATGAGGTAGTCAGAGCAGGTTGCAGGATTGCGTCAATGATAAGAGATGGCGAAATCAATTCAGGACGAAATGAGAAAGATTGATTTGGGAGTGAAACAAAGAAAATAGGGCAGGTATGGGAGGAATGAGGGAGTGAGAAGGAGGGAAAAATGGAAAGATGACAGAAAAAGAGATATCACTTATAGGTAACTGAAAGTGACAGACCGTCAAAATTGTGAAAGAGCCCTAAAACTGCACACAAAACACTTTATGTGCAGACATTTAATGCCTCATTTTCATTCTTCTTTTGAAATTTTTTCATTTAAGTTTAGTTTCAGTTTAAGTTGATTTTATCATCTACCTTAGTCTCTAGATCTGAAGCACTACCATCACTTATTAATTCATTTGTTAATCTATTTATTTTTGTTTTTCATTAATCTGTCCATTTCCTTTCTTACTTACCGATTCATAGTAAGATTATCTGTCCCCAGTGGTTGCTCGGATGAATGAGAAGAAGAAGCCTCATCATCCACTCGCCTCCTCTTGGCAGAGCTGCTGGACTGTGTGGGCTGCTTCATGTATTTGACACCCTGTGTCCTTGTTTGATTTCTTATTTTCTTAACCATAAGAACCTTGGTGAGGCAATTAATGGAATCATTCTGAAGATCCCAAATGGCTAAATAGTTTATCATATTATAAATACATTTATTAATAATAAATGTTGACTTATTCATTATTATGATCCATTATGATCCATTATGAATCTTGAAATAGTTGTACACATACATTTCACTACTTTAAACACATGGTCCTTATTTTTGACACAAACCCACCACCATACTGTTTGACCTCGGCTGACGGTCACGCTGTCAGACATGAGTGCATTTGTGCAACAGCAAAATTCATTATTGCAAACGTTAGTACAGTCTGGCAGTTTGTCTGTCTGTCTCCCTGGCCCTTGCTCTCTCTCTCTCTCCTTCACATCCATTTACTCTCTTTTTACACCTCAGGCAAAAAGCGAGGTTGCTATCCTCATTAACCTCCCTGCCTCTCTCCAGCTCACCTCAGGCCAGCCCCACCTTAAGCTGCACTCATTGCTGCTGAATCAAGCTGGGGAGACGGAAATTGAAGCTGGGAGAAGCAGAGACAGTAAGAACGGGATAGACAAATAGTTGGCTGGAGAGGGAAGACTGTCATAATGGGTGACAGAGAGGGAAATAAAAAGAGGAGAGAAACAATTGGAAACAAAAAAATCTGAGAAAAGGAGTGATTCGCTTTAGTGTGGTTAAAAGAAAAAAGGACAAAAGAGACAGACGACAGGGGCAGAGAATCCATTAGGGTACTCGGGAGTGGCTAAGATGATGTGTGAGCCAGTCATAAGCAGACATGCTCAAAGCTTAAAACTATGACACTTGGCATGGTTATCCATGATAGATATCTACCTTCAGATACCAGTTATTCATCAATGCCACATTTCTGTTGGCTGCGAGACTACCAATTCAGGCTCACAGCAAAGTGTTTCATGGCCTCTCCTATCCTTTTCTAAGGATTCTGACTGGACTAATCTCAACCAAACTGCTTTTGTGGACCCTTCTGCTGCTTCAGTTCAATAATCCCCACAAACGTATCGTTGATTAATGAGTTGCTGCTTAAAAGTGCAACAGTTATGGATACAAATAGATTGCAAAAGTGCTTTTGATGATAATGAAGCACACCATTTTTCTATTCCCACCACTGAAAAGTTCACTTTTTTGCTACCCATTTGTTTCAAGATCTATGGGATATGTGGATGATTAATAGCATCAGGAATGCTCTTGAAATACTATCATTAAGAATTTTTTTAATTAGTAGGGGATGGTTTGCGGAGTGAGACGCAGCACTTATTCCCGGACTGAGGGAAAACGACAGAGCTCAGCAGCAAAGGCCTCCTCATGGCCAGAAGGCAACCAGCGTACGCTAACTAAGGCACTGATGTGACATGAAACACGACCGGCCGATCCGACATCAGTCTGCGCTAATAAAGTAATTATACTGATGTTTTTTGTGTCATTGTGCTTCAATAGCCCATGTCAGTGACTTGCATCTAGAAAGTCAGAGTGTTGCAGTGATGGAAAAATTTGATGGAGTGGCGAATTAAAATGAATGGAAAATGGCAGTTGCATTTTGAAAGCCATAAAACAGAGAGAGAGAGAGAGAGAGAGAGACAGAGAGAGAGCGTTAGGCAGCAGACATGATTAAATTCCATCATCTATTACAGCTTGGCTCGTGGCTTTGATCTGGCTTCAAGGCCGCACTCTCTGACGTGCTCAGGCTCCATTCGCTTCTTAAAAAGGTGACTCTCCTTGCACTGTGGTTCATCATTCATTTACTATCCATCATTCTCTGCCTATGGGGAAACAACCATGCATATATGTCTGCATGCTCCCACATACACTTCATCCTTTGATTAAAGCAATTAGCAGCCTTGACCAAGATGGAGTACAACATTTACATTTTGACCCTCAAAGGGAGAAACCTTGAGTTTTTTCTGTATCTTAAATTTTTCTTCTCTCCCTTTTCTTCGACTTCCCTCCATTTCCTCCATCTCTTGGCAGGCTCTCTTTGTCATCTCCTCTTCAGATTCAGATGCAGTTCCTCAATTTCAAGGTACTTTACAAGCGTGGCATGTTGCGGCAGCAGCAATCAGCAGTGAAAACAATTGTGTGCTTAAAATGGATGTAACAGCATCAACTTGTGAGGCGCTAACAGCAAGGGTTGCATCGTCGGTGGAAATGAACCAAATTAATAGGTTATGGTTAATAAATCAATTTTCCTGAATTAGAAATACAAGGCCTGTTCCTTCCTGACTTTTTCTCTCAGTTTGGAAAGTTTACAGAGGACGAAAACCAATTCAGTCACAATAGGTGGAGCTTTAATGTCAATCAACCTCTGTCATTTTCTTCTGACCCACCACTCCCTTCTTTTTTCCTTCTCATCTTCTTCATGTCGATCAAACATCCTAACCCCCATCACCCTACCCTTTTCCTCACTGATCCAACTATCAATCTCCATCCATAATCCCCTATATGAATCTCCCATCCAATTCTCCTCTCAGTCCATCTGTACTCCTCCATTTCTCCGGGAGCAGGGGAGCTCACACCACAATTTCCTCTTCAGCTTCTCCCTTTCTTTTCCCTCCTTCTTCCATATCTTCCTCTCTTGCTTTTCCCTCCCTGTCTTTCTGCTTCCTTGCACCTCTTGGGATAACATAACTGGGAAGACCAAAGGCTCTCGCTTGCTCTCCCTCCGTCCCTTTCTCCTTCAATCCTTCTCAGTGGGGTTCTCCGTGGGACAGTGATTACAACCAAGCCACTGCCACCTCTACTATGCCAATTAATGTGGGGGGCTTAAAAACAGAGCAAGGGGAAAGAGGGAAAAAGTGCCCGTGCCCGCATCTCCATACATTACCATACTAAACAGGCTGTTGGGGCGTCTCAGCCCAACTGGTAGCTCTACAGCAGACACTTCAGGGACAGGTTCCCCCAGCCAGACGTACTCCAAGTCAGACAGGTTTGCATAAGCTCCACCGCTCCTCAAACAAGCTCGGCGAGGTGTCCTTCTGTGTTTGTCCTTACAGTCAAGGTGCTAACATCTGACATTATAGTACGGGTCCGCTTTATACTCTATTAATTGGCTGTGAAATGACTGTCATTTCAGCGCAGGCACTCAAGGTGTCTCAGTGACTCTGACTGTGGGTGATATGTACATAGGCTCAGGTATAAACCTTTACTGCATAATTGAGTATAATAGGCAAACATATGCACACATATGCTACAATGCATCTAGCAGAATTTTAAATAGCTTGCTGCAAAGTGTGGTTAAGTTACAATCCATCAAGCTAACCTCACTGTTCCTCCCCCTGATGAGTAATGATGCACTCAGTGGCATTGTGGCCAGCCAGTCACACTCTAGTATGCATCATGACCTCATCATACATCAAACAACCCTGATCACTGTGACTCTAATGTTTCCCCTCATACTCAAGGAAGCCATATAGGAATTAAATAATCATTCCATTTTGCTATCACTGCACTATAACGCTTGTTAGCTCAGTACAAGAAGGACTACAAGAAAATGGTCACTCACCGATATCATGAAAAACTGAGCTAATGAGAATGTAACATTTTTGCAGAAATTACTGGGATTATTAAGTCAAAAATGAGTTACAATAACTGGCTGATGCAGCTATGAGAACCTTTGCCTAAGAAAGGTTAAGAAATTAAAGTCTGAAGGTAAAACAGAAAATCTACTAAAGGTCAGAGCTCTAAGATGACTACTCTAATTAGTGTTACCTACGAAGAAGATGAGGTCTCCCTCTTCAGAAAAGTTAAAAAAAACGTCTCCTGCGCTTCTGTGAGTAAGAGGGCCTGGGAGAAGCTCTGAAAAAGCTCTAAGCTAAATTTTCTCTGGCTCATCTCATATTACTGTACCATTTTCATCTAAAAGACCTAAGAGGCTGCCCTGTCCATTGCATTACATCCTCTTTAAACATTTCCCCCCTGTACAAAGCCACTTGTCTTTTGCATTACTTTGCCTTCAGCCAACATTTAAAATGGCTGAGCAAGCACATACACACTCATTTCTAACATCAAACATGTACTTTCCTTTTATTGTCTACTCACCTATGCTTTAATCTGTCTTCTTTTTAAGTGCTTTTCTTTCTCTATTTGCCCATTCCACCAACCAACAAATGTCTTCCTCCGGCAAGTGGTTTGAAATGAGGGTCTCTGTAATGAGGGTCTCTGTAAGTCATTTTAGTGAATCTCTGCGGGCCCTCCAAGTCTCCAGGTGCCCTCGAGTCCAGCTTGGTGCTGATGCTGCACATTGATGCAGGACTAATATGATTGTTCATGTTCTAAATAAATAAATCACTGAAAATTTTAAAACATTGCACCAAACTTAACAGATGACTCTGGCTGTCAGGAGCAGCCAGAAGATATAAAGAGACAATAACTGGCTCGTATCCATTCTGGTTTATTTGGCTTCACTTTTGCAGAGCGGAGTTGTGACCCATTGTCTTCATATACAGTCTATTCTTCACACCCAATGCTTTTCCATCCACCCATCAGCATTGTTTAAGTACAGAGTAGAAAGCCACTTTAGGATATACTGCTACAGTAGAGAACCGCTATAAGTTATATAAGAGACACTCACAGTAACATGTATTTACAGAAAGTGTTGCATGTGTAAATTAGTTTTTTGCTATTAACTACAATGTAAAATGCAGCACCAGTTCCTTATGCTTAGGCATGTCAGTCTTCCCAAAATAAAGAAATATTCCTCAGTCTCTGCCCCCCCTCCAAGCCTGCTTCCACTGTGCTCAGGATGTCATACACTATGATGGGAGCAGGCGAGGTCTGAGGGTAATTGGCTTTGTAAAATCTGAGTCAAAATGCAAATTTATGTCAACATTTTCGCAGGTGTTTCTACTTTTACTGAATAACTTGGAACAGAGTACAAACATACTGCAACTTGTGACAGGTCTATAAATAATCTCCACGAGTACACGGAAACCCAGCTGAATTACTGATTGCAATCATGAATACCATTAATGAAGCTTTGCAACTGCATATACAGTATCTCTTGTTTGGATCAGACTTTTAGTATCACGCAGAGGCAATGTTTCTATGTTAATGTGGAAGCTGTACAATAACTGTCCTGTGGCATTTCAGTGCAAATACTGTATGTCCAAATGAAGAGGAGGAAGAGGATATGCTGATTATAGGAACAGCATACCATACTGTGCTAGGCTTAATTGTTTTGTACAAACAATAGCATATAGTTAAGGGTGTGTACAAGCCATGGTGAATTGGGGTTTCCCTCAGGCTGAAGACTAGGCCTACTGTATTCGCTCCCTACTTGTATTATATTTATATTATCGTTCTTACTGTTTTGTATGCAACTTTTCTGCTACTGAAACTGTGTTTATCTATCTGTCTGTCTGTCTGCTTGTCTGTCTGTCTAATTTTGCATCAGTTAGCTAAAAATCAGAAAGTAACCTTCAAAAATAACGCCCTAATGAACCAGTGGTTAACATTATAAACACAACATGGCTCCTGATTCACTCCACTGTCAAATCTAATTAATAGTGAATAATAAGTATTTACAAACAAATCACACACTAGTAACTAATGCTGGGCTTTGATTAGCTGACTCATTAATCAGTCCTGGGTTTTCTTAGTGCTTGCCCGTTCATCTTTCTCCATCTTTCATCTGAGGAAGATATGCAGTCAGTTAATCCCCAAATGTATTTATTGTAATTCTGCCTGAATACCATAAATCAGATAGTGGTGCTTTATAACTTATGTACTCAGCAGTAAAAAAGCATTAATTGGTTATTCGGGGAATAAAGAAACAAGTGTATCAGTCAAAAATGGAACAATACATCAGCCAATATGGTAATAAACATCTCAGGCATACAGTAAATATTTCAAAATGGACCCAATGGGCACTGCATGAGTGTATGTTCTGTGTTTCTAATCGAGGAGGTCTGCTGATATGAAGCAATATGACTTTAATGAACTGCCAAATGTTAGGGAAGTATATGCATACATTTTGGCAATCAAGTTTTCTGGGACTTTCACAGCTTCCTGTGTGGTAGCTAGCCAGTGTCTGGCTTCTAGCTTCCATGCAAGATGTTTAGCTCACCATGTGACTGGCCTTTTAAAGAAATGTAGGCCTAGATCTTCCCTCACACTTTTAGTACCAGATGTAGCGCAGAGACCAAGAGACTACCATGTTTATAAATGGCTCATTAGTACCTCTGCATAAGTATAAAGTGTCTTTCTACATGAGTTTATGTCGCCTGCTATTAAGTCAGATGGTGTGTTTTCTGCAGTACTGTTACAATCTGCTCTGACCCAGTCCACCTAGTCTGTCCACAACTTATATGTATGTGGGCAATTTTCTCTCTGTCTTTACAGACTTCTCCTCCTCTGATCTGACAATATTAATTTTCAGTAATTGAGTAACATCTGCTCATCAGCAGCACAACCTGTCATTCTACCTCGTTCGGTTTTCATTTATCGTCTCCAAAACTCGCGCACCGGAGCGCATATGGCTCCACCTGCCCCTCACCCCCCCATCTCCGTCCCTGTAGTTATTATGCCTGCCTGTCCCCCTGTGGACTGTTTTCTCTGAGTACTGCAGCAACGCCGAAGCGGTCATAAATCACATTGCATTATCACCGCGCCGTGCTTCGCCTCGCGCTCTGCCCGCCCACCGCGCGCCTCCGATTGGCCGGGGAGGCTCCTTGGCCGGCCTCTCCCAGCGCCACATCGGTGGAATCGTAAATCCCGCCTCCTTCCTTGGGGCCGGTGATTGGGAAAGGGGCTCTCCTTGAACTGTCAATCATGCTCCTTCTTGTGCGCCTAGCATTCAGTGCTGCTCCTGCGACGCGCTGAGTGCGGAGACATAAGGGAGCAGGCTAATTAAGGCTGAGTGGCGACTTGCGACTGGTCAGGACGCACAGACCCCATCCTGTTCTCTGACAAAAACATATTTATGTCAAGTCATTGGACAGTTTCAATTTTACCCTTTCTTCCCATGCATTTTCTAAAATATTTTCTCTTTCCTTCAAGGCACCGAGAGCCAAACTAAGTGTCTGGGATATTTGTTTTTTTCTGCTCTGATATTTTTCTGGTTGAGAGATTCCACACAGGAGAAGACGAACATCCCTCTCCGTCTCTCTTTCCCACGGGGGTCATCAAAAGGAAAAGTCAAGTGGACAAGACTGATGTTTTCGTCCAGTCACATGTAGAAGCGTTTGGACTATTGCTGCTGACATTCATCCACTGGGTCGTTTTTTTATACAGAGATTCCCCGCAACGGTACCATAAAGGAGGAATACCAAGGCATTTGGCTGCAAAAACAAGCAGAACATCAATCAGAACTCCATCATGGGCTGCCCCCTCTTGCAGAACGCGTTTGCTGGTTTGATCCTGGTTCTGCTGTCGAAAGGTAAGTTCTTTCGAGCTACTTTAGCGATGTGTTGACGGTTCTGTGCTGCTGCGCCTCTACGCATGTATCTTCGTCTTTCATTTTCTGAAAACGGTTGTGGAGGTGAATACTAATGATGAGGAGGGGGGCTCTACCTGCCTGTGAATCACGCGTGTCCGCTGTGCCACTGCGCTCCAGCTTTCCGTTCGCTCCCGCAGAGAGCCTATATACAAATGTAGAGAGAGAGAGAGAGAGAGAGAGAGATGCTGTATGAGAGAGGATGAGAGGTAAGAGAGGATGCGTGTGAGCGCAGCGCCAGGTTAATCTCCAAGCCAACCTCGTGGTTCAGTGTAAGCAACGAGTGATGCATGTTAAGATGTTTACTATGAAAAAATAGACTCCCATCCCCAGTCTTCTGTGCACATTCCTTTACGTGACATGAATGGCCTGGTATCCCACGCACACGACGCATCACCAGTGCAAAGAGGGGGGGTTGTGGGTGGGGGTGGTGGTGGTGGGGTTAACATAAGTACGGTAGAAGCAATGCAGAGAGACTCAGGAGAGAAAGACAGTGTTTTGTTCTCTCTCTTCCAAACCAAGGTCGAGAGAGAGAGAGAGAGAGAGAAATAAATTGTGAAGGATGGACAGTTGGGGGGCTGAGGGGGTCAAACATGCACTGGGTAGTCAAGCCTACATTTCCTCCTTTAGCACTGGCATAAAAACATGTTCCCCACAGCTCAACAAAATAGACAAGCACACTTCATCTGCTCTAAAATTCCTGCAGTTAAACCCTTTTACAGTTGCACTTCACAGAATATCACAAACAGACAGTGTTGTTAATGTTGTTGTTGTCCAAAGGGAACACTGACCAGGGAATATTTACACCATGCTATGGTAAGTCCCACTATATATTAGTTGTGCAGGGCATTCTCACCCTGTACTCTAATTCACCTGCCCATCTAGCATGAACACACACAAATACACACACCTGGCTCAATTAGTCCTGCCTTCGTCCTGTGGGAAATCAGTATATAAATAAATTACTCTGGCCCTTAATAACAATAATTGATGTGTCAGTGCAATAAGGTGTGAGGTTAACAACCTGCAGATGCAGATGGGCTATAGCCTCCTGCTTCTGAGCTCCTTGTGGGCAGGGGAGCCCAGCTGGTCATGGTTGGCTTGCCACAGCAAGCACCTTCTCCACACCAGGCAGAGAGCAGACGGACAGCCCTGCAGGACGTACACAGCACACAAACACAACAGGCTCAGCACCACACAAACCAACCCTACAACCACACTGAGTGTCATTTCAGCTTTCAGCCCTCTGAATTTGGAACCTGCTGGTTTTTGGGATGTGAAGGTATGACCAATCATGTAAGCCACAGTTGAGGAATGATTGGATATTGAAGTATATTGGATATACATGTGAATCAGATTCATCTCGGAGAGGGATCCCGCCGGCTGCTCTGAGTTGCTGTAGGTTCACAACACGTCTGTCTTTTAAGGTATAAAGTATGCATTATAAAGGAAGAACATGACTGTTAAAAGGGCACCGTCCGCTGCTTGATAAATTATGCAGCAGTGGAATAATCCTTTTTATCTGTGCTCCTGAGAGTCGGGCCAGTGCGGTATGTGGGTGCTTAAATGCTTCACCAATAATGTTTAGCAGATTGTGTGTGAGTTATTATAGCCAGGTTAATGTGGTAAAAGGCAAATTTCTCTGAATGACTGTACAGTATCTTGTTCATCTTTATATCTGTGTATGTACATTGAGAGAAACATAAAACCGGAGTCACATTCCTTGTATGTGTACACATACCTGGCCAATAAAGCTGATTCTGATTCTGAAGATATTTCTTCCTCTTGACAGTGATTATCACTAACTTAGCCACTTCACATTATGCACAACAAATATTTATTAATAGAGAGTGCAATTTTTTATCTTTCATACCCTCAGAAACAGATAGTAAAAATGTGTTTCAGAGTCTGTACAATGGCATGCCAACCAGGTTGAAAAAGGGCTTTTTCTATGCTTCAAAACACAATTAGGCTATTCAAAGGTTTCCTACTGGCTTGGCATGCAAAAACCACTCCATGGGTGTGATGGCCAGCTCCTGGCATGCCATCCTGCCTTTCCCTTCCACTGTTACTCTCCCTTTTCTTCCACTTAAAATGGCTGAGAACCATAACTCTAGAAAGGTGGATGGCCAAGCGCCTACTCATACATATCTACGTATTTCTGGCACACAAGCTGTCGGCAATTAATCAAAACATGTTATTATATTATGCAGGTAATACTGATATTATTTTAATACTACATTTAGATGTTAAAGAAACAGATTTCCGCCTTACAGAAATCCATTAATGCAATTATTGCAGGAAATCCCACTTTCACACTGTACTGTGTACTGTACATATATGTCACTAATGTTCAAACGGTCCAACAGATGGGTCTTCCCACCAACATGCACTGCTGTGATGGAGGTTCTGGTAAGAGGAAGTGTACAGGGTGGGTAGGAACACAGGTGAAAACAGGTGGGGTCGCTTTGTAGCCCGCCATCCTTCTTGTTTCAGCAACATATGGGGGCCAAGTGGGGTCAATGCGCATTGCACATGTTAGCACGTAGCCACTCTCCTTCTTCCCTGCCCCCTCACACACACACACACACACACACACACACACACACACACACACACACACACACACACACACACACACGACTGGATCACCAGTGTTGGCTTGGAGATGAAGAGAAGGGAGATGCCAGCATCAACAGATGCCTTGCGCTCCTATTCTGGAGGGGCCTCTGCTTTTTCTCCCTCCCTTTGAAATACATGGTTTCTGTGTGCCGTTGTTCTCCATGTTTGGCTTAGAAATGATCAGCCATTTTGGCAAGTTTTATTTATCTGCAAGTGTGTGAGTGAGAGGGCCTGGATTTGGTCTCAAGAGCCTCAGGGACAAGGGTTGGAGGTTGGAGTGGGTCTGTCGTCTGGATGTTTTTCTCATGGGTTTCACTTTTTTCTATTTCTCTCACTGCTCTGTGTTGGCCTGTGGTGCTGTGCATCCAACATCTTCCACTGAATCTATTCCTTTCACATATTGGAGCCAAGATAGTGCCTTAAGGAAATCCAGCTGTTTTTTGACCTAACTGGCAGAGACAAGTGCTGTGATGGAAAACGAATAGGTGAGTTTGGTGTTGTATGGTAACTTAATTTTAATTAATGGTTGAGAATTGACATGTCAAATTAAAACACGTTGCCACCCTGAAAAAGGCAGAATGTTTGGTGAATAAAGCGTAGAGTACTGGAGACCGGTACTGATTGTGATATATTCCAGTGTTGTTGGGTGTAGCAAGGTCCGGAAGTGCTGTTATGGTAAAGGCATCAGAGAGTGAGAGCAATTTTGAGATTTTCTCATCTTAAAGCAGCAGAAACATTTTGAAAATGTACCAGAAGTTATTGAAAAGAGTCAAACCACCCAGTGATGATTTAATAGAATCACTTTAGATGTGAAACAGCTACTGTACCATGAGTTTAGCCTGCAGAATGCAGGTGCAAAGAATCAGGCCATTTAGCAACCCCTGACAGCGTTTTATTGGATTTCAGGTGTTAAGGATCCACATCAAGGACTGTTAAATACAACCAGTTCAGTTCATTCTTTATTGTCCCAAACTGGAAATTTGCCTTGCAGAATGGCAAAAACAGACACAGTAAAGCATTCGTCAGTATAAACAGATTAAAACAGGTAATACCAGTAAGTAAGAACTAGTTAAAAAAACAACTAGACAACAGTTTGGTAACTACAAAGGTTGTAAATGAAATGTTTGAACCTATTTCACCTGGCTCTGGGGAGTCTATACCTCTGCCCTGAAGGAAGCAGCTCAAACTCTTAATTTAAGGGGTGGCAGGTATCAGTGGCAATACCAAATGACCAGAACAGAGAGGAATGTTGAGTTGCATTTCCAATTACAGGCTAGACAGAGATGAATAACCCCTGAGCTGGTGACCCCTGCGACCTGCCAGGCTGAAACAGAAGTCTGCATTTCATAGTGTTAGCAGCTATCTGGTCTGAGCGGCGACTGAAAGGTCACAGGTTCAAATCCCTTGACGATAGTTAGCCACAGTTTTGCTGTGGACGATAGACGGGTGCAGCACCACCTCACTGCCCTTGAGATTTCTCCTGTCGGTTTTGATAAACACTTCACTGGGCCTCACATATTGGTTCGAGGTTGGAAATTATACATAGTGTCAGTGTCATAAATAATGATTACAGCAAGGCTTGTTTGCAATTATAATTACAGTTATAATATATGGAGTTCAGTGTAATGGAAAGGAACTGCTTTCAGCTCGGGACAGGTATACTGTGTTTAATTACTGTACTAATTCGCTTCGTTACAACTTCCCCTCTTCCTCCCCGTGTCCCAGTCCCATCTTAAAGACCTGCGTCAGTCCGGGTGTGAATATGAACATTGGCTGTGGGTTCACACTGTAACAAATGAAAAAGGGCTATGTTTTATTTAGTGCAGGGGAAGGATCATTCAAGAGGGAGCTGAGTGGCTGTAGAAGCAGGAATAAGTGGTGGCTCGTGTACTCACATCAACCACCGCCCACACACACACACACA
>LKNJ01003667.1:0-20664 GCA_002120245.1 Maccullochella peelii
CCCTGGTGTCCCGGCTGCTCGGGAGTTGCCGGGAGACGGCTAGCAGAAGCTGCCTTTGGTCGGCTCGCACCGGCTGGGAGCTGGCTAGCTACAGCTGACTGACTGTCCACGGTGCGGAGCCGCGATTCTAACTCACTAAGCCTCGCCTCCAACGCGGTGAATAAACTATATTTGTTACACGTACAATTATCGCTAAAGGAGGCAGAGGAGTAACTGAACATTTGACACACCGAGCAGGAGAGAGGAGAGGAAGAGGGAGAGAGAGAGAAGCCATCGCTAACTGCTAAGCTAAAGTACAGTAGCTAGCAACTGAATAGCGTGTAAACAGCTGTGGGGTTAGCGGAAAGGAGAGAGCTATAAGTGCTTAAGCAGAACTTGTGTACGCTTAAGTATATAGCGGGTAATTAGCCGCTATAGTGAATAATATAACAAAATTAACTGAGTTTAGCTGGAGCAGCAAAGTACACAACCAGTAACACAGAAGCACCAGCAACCGGAAATGAGGTAATACGCTTACCGCAGTACGTCAGCACGTCGTCGTCGTCCTTCACGGAGTCATAACTCAGTCCTATCTTACTTTATCATTGTCCTGGCTGTAACAGCCGTCTCTGCATCCATGAGTACATTGCAAACATGAACTGCTAATAGCTCATTCGGCATACATTTAATGGCGCTAATTTGCCAAAATGATGACAAATATAAGCTAGTTGTTAGCCCACAGCTAACTAGCTCCATGACAACATTTTACTTCCTGCATTCCATTTTCAACCCTTTCATGGTTAATAATGTAAACGAGACCGTCTTTTGTCATGGCGGCGGAAGCCATGGTTACAAGCTCGTCTCTCCTGATGTGACACAAAGGTGACAGAGGAAATGCTGCAGACAGAACTGGAAACTATCAGACTTAAGGGTTTAGCGGGAGAAAAGAGTGTGTCCTTAAATTGTATACTCTTACTTTGGACGTGCAGATAAAACGGAGCGTCTGCTTAAAGAGCCTTGTTGCATCCAAATCCGAGATAAACTTGGCATCACAACAGCTGCGATATCAAGTGTACACTGATGATTTACACCATGCTACATACACCCTGTTGTAGAAAGCAATGCCTTTTAGATTAACAAAGAAACTTTGCTTTAACTCCGCCAACAAAGACTTTTAAATATGTGAATTTTATATGGAATCTGGTGCAGAAATCTTGTTTTTTTTGTATTTTTTTTCAAAAAGCAAAAGCAGTGGAGGATTAGGCTACTGGAGCCAGCAGGTGAATTAAAAAAAGAAGAAAAAACAAGTCTCAGGTTGACTGACAGAGCCCTGAATAATAGATGTTCTGTAACAGGACACGAGGAGAAGACATGGTGCAGTCCAACTCTTTCAGTCGCGGTCATGTCTCTGTCAGAGATACTTTCAAACTGAAAACTAAGGAGAGTTTTTACAAAAGCTGGTCTGTATTTGAGAACTGGCAGGCAGAAAATCCCCCCACCCCACCCTATCACCTCCCCCAAACTGAGCCAAATACTTTTCCACTCCCACCCCTGGGTGCCAACAGTAAAGCCACTGTTAACGCTAATGATGAAGCAGACAGACAGTGCACTGTTGAGCTTTTGCAAGTCTGAAGACAAGAACAAGACCACACAATGTGTACTGTATGAGTACAGGAGGTGGACAAAATTATAGAAACACTTTACTACACAGAAGATTGAATTTTAGCCAGAATGGAAACTAGTCTTCCTCAATGTATGTAAAGTATTTACTTGTGAAACAGGATGTCAGGACAGATGAATCATTTTAAACTCTAAAAACGAATTGTTAAGAAGGAGTGGGATTATGATTGATTGGACTTTTGTTGCCCTTTTTTGGTGCAGGATGAGGTCACACAATTAAAGGGGCCCTCTAGTGACTTAGTATTGCATTTTTTTCATAAAGTTGGGGGACTTGCGAGAGACAGATTAGAAAAAGAAAGGTCAAAGTCAGAGCAGAACTAGTTTCCCTGACTTTTGGTCACGAAAACAAACCAACACTCTCTAAAAAACAGGTACTGAGAATAAAAACCTGCCAGATTCACGTTCATTTATTCTTTTGATCAAATGTTTGCCGATTTAAATGATAATTTTGCTCATTTTTGAATTTTTTTTTTTTTTTAGGCAAAGTTTGTATGTTTATCTTGTACATTTCATAAGTTTGGCTTATTTTGATAAATAGAAAAAAAAAACATGGGCTTGACAGTCCTGGAAAACAGCAGTTGACAAAACAATCTCCACTCAAGGTCCACTTACTTGCTTGCTCTGGAGCTTTTGACCGCATCAGTTTACTCAGTTATCACAGCACTTTTAAGACTTCTCGTCCATGTTGAGCTTGACATTTCGTTCTTGACCTTAGAAACAGCAGCAAAGTAAACTCATCCCCTGATGAAGACCGGAAGATACTGTCAATTGTCAAAAGAAAGAACACGTTTATATTCCTTAAAGTAATACAAAAGTATAATTTTGGTATAGTTATGGAAACTTAGGTATCTTGTTGCCACCAGTGTTGAAAAATTAGAATACCCTAAAAATATATAATTTGTAAAAGATGAAGAATCCAGAGATCTGTGGAGAAACTGTGTCAGGAAAATAAAAACCCCAAAGAAGCACTAAGACCCACCCTGTGCAATCACTGTTTTTTCCTTTTAATTTAAAACAATTTAATCTTTACATATTTTGTTTTAAATGTACAATCAAACAATCAATGTAATCATACATAAAATTCTTCATAATAATAATAATGCACAACTATATTGACACTACCCATAAATTAAAAAAAAAAAAAAGTGAAAAAATAAAATTGAGATCAGTATGAAATACAATGTTAGGCAACACCATTGGTTAACAAAGACGACGCCCTGCTGCCTGTCCACCCACAGCAGGAAATGGAAACAAGTACACAGGATGAACCCAACCTTCCCCACACACACACACACACACACACACACACACACACACACACACACACACACACACACACACACACACACACACAACAGGTAAGGTGCTACTGTCTGTCCCTGCTTCACCATCTCTCCATCGCTTCAACACGGGAAAGGTTAGTGGGAGTAGCAGGCGTTTCTTTCTGGGTTTTGGATTAAAATACGGGGGTGAAAAGCCTAAAAACCTTTGCCAGGCACTTGGCAAATGTAGCACGACTGGAGCCGTATGCGTTTGTTTAACGATCTCAGTGGTTCTCAAGGGTCGTGAGACGATCGACAGGATATGACATGATAAATTACATAAGAAGTTATTTTACGCACAATCAGTTAATTTTGAGCTCATTCCAGGGCTTTTGACCATTTGAAACGGTCTTGATCAGCAGGTGAAGAGTTTGTGCAATTGTCATGTAGCTGCAGATGTTTAAATTATCAGCACTTTTAGCACTCTCTTAAAAGTCCATGTGGTACAGTTGAAAGCTAGTAAACCCTGAGTGGAGATTATCTGATCAACAATAGGAATGTATGCTTTTATCTTTGAAGTAGGCCTACTAGTTAGTTTTATTATAAACATATAACATCACTCCGTTTTAACCGTTCTCAACTCATTTGTAACCTCAGGTGAGGGGTGGAAAGTGGGGGTCACAAGCTAAACAAAGTTATCCATCTAATCATGTTTAATCTACATGTGCGCTGGTGCGTTTTTGCTGCACAAGAAAGTATTAAGTTTGGAAGAAAGTTTGAAGAAGAATGATTCGTTTATGACATTTATAACACTTGTTGGTTCCAGCTCCTAAAATGTGAGGATTTATAGCTTTACTCTGGTTTATATCATTATGATTCTGTTTATGTTTTGGACCAAAAAACAAACAATTTAGAGACATTAACTTGGGCTATTTTAGCAAAATTGGGCCTTTATATTTTGAACCTTTTGATTATTTGTACTGGTTTTAATTTCCTCTTTTTTGTCATTTTAAAGCATGTTGCCAACAGTTATTAATCTCTCCACCAGTCTGGCACACAATGCAGGTTAAATCAAACACTATCAACTGTTGGGAAATACTATTTAATCAAGGTGAGATGTGGACAACGTGCCAAATACTTAAAACATCTCTACATTTTGAAATCGTTTGTTTTCTTATGGAGTCTTTGCCCAGGTAGAAATCAGGTTTTTGTTGGATAAAGGACAATGAAGTGTTAAAATAATATGTAGAGAGAAGATAACTGGCCTACTTTTCCTATAGGGAGAATATCGTAGGTGAGAAACACTAGTTCCTGTTTGAAAATAAGACGTTATTTCTCCAAGAAGTGGACAGATTTCAGAAAAAGAAAAAAGAAAACAAGTCGTCGTCGTGTAGCATCATCGCCATCCTTTTCCACTTTAACACACCACTTAAAACAGTGCACATTTCCAGCTTTGTTTAAAGGTTAATTGATTACAGCAAGATCAATAATCTAAAAGCAGCAAGAGCAATTGTTTGAGAAGAAAAAAGGAAATTTGATTTTATTTTTTCCTGTAACAAAACAGAAGAACTCAACCTGGACACCTTTTCCGTTTCTTTTTGTTCTTTACGTTCACAATCGACCTGCCTTCACACTGAACGAATCGACGGGAGTGACACACACGCACGCACGCACGCACGCAGCTGAAGCTGGCTCAGAAATGAAGACACACACAAAAGGTCTTACTGTTTCACTCACATTTTTGTTCCTGAAATGCCGTCTGTGTCTCTCTACCTCCCTCTCTCTCTTCCACACACACACACACACACACACACACACACGTTAAAGCCATCTCATTTAGGCCAACGTGCACCCAGGGGAGCAGCCGTGTGCCATGCGATCATGAGATGCTGCCACGTTTCGGGGTGAGGCGCAGGTGCACGTCCCCTCAGTTCCCATGGTAACCTGGCTGGAATGTAGTGCCACTAGTTCTCTCGCTCGCTCCCACACACACACACACACACACACACACACACACACACACACTTAATTCACAGGTAAACAATGTATTTCTCTGGAGGACGGACAGGTCAGGTGTGTGCGTGGGGGGGGTGAGGAAAGTGAGGGTCTTTTTTAGTTTAACAGAAGCCTGGAGGATTCAAGGTCCCTCATCGCGTCCCTCATTGGCGGTTCATTCTGACCTTTGACCCCAGCCAGGCGACCACGACCTCAGCAGAGACAGGACAAGGTTGAGGCACATGAAGAGTGCAAATGGGTAGGTCTTTACAGGTTAGGGAGTTAAATGTGTGTGCGTGGAGAGAGAGCATGCATGTTTGAAGTGTCTGCAAGTGCAAAAGTGTGTTTTTGTGATTTTCTGTGTGTGTGTGTGCCTTCAACCCGTGACCTCTGCGTGTCCTCAGCAGCCAGAATGATAATAACAAAGTCTGTTATCTTTTCCCTCTCATGGCCGGTAAGTCTCTGGGGGCCACAGTCAGTCGGGCAAGGTTCAGGGTCTACAAAGCTGACAACTAAAAAGAAAAAACAGGGTCCGGATGTCAGAGATTGGAGCCGTCCAGGAGGCGCACCTCCTCCTCCTCCTCGCTGTCGTCTCCTCCTCGCCCCCGGCCATCCTGGAAGGAGCGGATCAGTTGAACATGATGGACTCGGGATCTTGGTCTGCCATTTGAGCCATGTGACGAAGGATATCTTTTTTTGTGATAATACCAAGAAGCCGCCTGCAGAGGGAGACACAAGAGAGGAGGAAAGGGAGGGAGGGAAGAAGAGGAGGTTTAGAGAAGTGAGGAGGTTCTGGTTGTTTACAGCTGGAGTGAAGGAGAGAAAACATCTTCATGTTTTTGTTGGCAGGTTTTGTTCAAATGGCTTCAATCAGAGAGAAGCACGTGATTTAAATTGGATTCAATTTTGGTTTATTTTGGCGAGCCAACAAAAACACGAGTTCCTGAGGAAGCAAAAGTCAGCAGGAGGATGAGGAAGTGAGTAACCACAGGGAAAAAGGGGTGAAAGCAGGTCTGAAACAGCACCCCACTACCAGAAAAGCAGGGTGTCATTTCAGACGCTGCCTCAGCCATTTTATGTTATCAGTCCTAAAAGCTGGTGAGAAGGAAAAACTGGATCCTACAAGGAGACAGGAAGTAGAGAACAAGATGTGGAGAAAAGTTACAACCTCTGAGGAGGAGAAGAGGGGACGTCCTTGTCACAGGAGTCAGAAATCATTTGTCATTGATGTCCCACTTTGAATTATGTCTAACGGGAACTTATCAATCTCCTGCTTTTGCCAGAAGTGATATGAAACCCACAAAGTAGCTGGTGCACTTGGATCAACTAAATGTATTTAGAATACAAACTGGCTGAAAATAACTTTTTTTTTTTTTTTTTTTTTTTAAAGGCAGCAAGTGGCCATAAACACTTGCTCCAACATTTTTAGATATTTCTATATTGTCTCTAAATTTCTTTTACACGCTCTCTTAAGTAAATCTGTCTTTGATTCTTTTTCTTTTAATTCCTATTATAGTTAAAATGTATGCAAAGTACTGAATGTGTCTGAATTGTGCTGTATAAATAAAGTTGTTTTTCATGACATGAGAAAACACACAGGGGCTCAGTCCACAGCTGACTTTTCATACACATTATATAAATCCTTACAATCTACTGCAGGTACAATAATGTGTTAAACATTATATTAAAACTGCAGTGGGAATAAGCCTAATACTACTAATAATCTATGATTATTTTCTTGTTTTCTTGGGACGTGGCGTGCAGGTGACTAATTGACGTGTCTCACCTGTTTACATTAACATCAAACCTGCTGCACTTACTGGAGCATTAATTAATACTTGGTTGCTATAAATTGACCTCCTCGGTTTGTGTGATAATCATTTACCCTCTTACTGGTATCGGAAAATGTGACACTTTTTTAAATGTAATTCCACAGTTACATTAGTTTGAAACTCATGCTGGTGCTCATAAGATCATACATGGTGAAGAGTTTCTGTGTGAATGAAAATGATCTGAGCTGTAGAAATATGTCCTCATACTGAACGCTTTGACAGAGCAACAGCTCCCAGTGTGTTTTTACAGTGAAAGACCAGCAGCTGTGATGGGACAATCAATATTTCCATAATGATGTGACTGATGTGACAGAGCTGCCTCCTCCTCTTCTCCCTCTACTGGAAAGCACATTTACCTGATTGACCCAACTAACAAGGGTGGGTCTGACTTACTAACAAGCTGCTAAATATTCAGCCAGTCAAGATTATTCCTGCTGATTCAAGAGCACATCGCAGGCTGAGGTCATTGTCAAATGGCTTGGATTTGCCAGCCGGTTTAAACATTAGAATTAAACCACAAAGTGGCGGTACTTGTGCTCTTGAATTCAGCCGTGAATGTAGTCTGAGGTCAAGTGAAGAGAAGCATCTGAAGCCAAAATAGCTGACAGCGGTGAGGAGGAGATGTCCATCTGCTACAGAGCTAGAGAAGAGCAGAGCTGGGTCCAAAACGCTCAGGTGGCTGTTTGTTTGACTGTCATATGGACACGGGGAGTTCGTGTGTTGTTCACTAGACGCTCAGCTTCATTTGACCCCTGGAAAGGCAAATAAAGTACAACCAAAGTGAGTAAAAACAAACATTTGAACCCAGGTCTGAGTGAGAGGAGTTGAGATGACCTGTGGGGGAATTAGAGCTACAGCTACTGAGCAGCAGGAGGCATGAAACACTGGTGAGACGGCACACAGATCAGACCCAGGTTTCCCCGAGAGCTGCTGAGGTCTACGACTGGCCTTGTTCATTTTAAAAGCAGTTAAGTGAACAAAGACAGTCATAGAGGCTCGGGAGAGCAGGTACAGATCAGAGTGCATGACGGGTCAGGGGGTGGACGCAATGTTCCCTGTAAGCCAGCAGTGTCCAGTGCTGTTTCACGTATGAACTCTGGCCACTGTATGGGACATTATTAGGTGGAAACGGCATTTACAGGTCACAAAAAGCCAAATTTAAGACATATTCAATCACATTTAGAACTAAATGTAAGACCTATTTACAATAAAATATTTTGCAATTATGCTAAGGGGAGAACGTACAACAGAAAGACAAAAAAGGGCTCCTCATAAATTTAAGACAAATATTCAAGGCACACCCTCATTTTGTTTCCACTGCAGTCAACTTCTACTGCGGCTAAAGGTTTCCTACATTCCCCAGAATGACTCGGCAACCATCAGAAAACAGGTATACATGGCTGAATTCAGTACATGTTGGTTGAGAGAGCAACAGCGTTTGTATTGGCCTTTACGTAATATAAAGATGCTAAATAGTTCCTCTAGAAAGTTGGTTATGTTTTTTAATCAAAAACAGAGGTTAATGAGAAAAATATATATTTAAGTTACACAGTTTTTTTTCTGACTTTTCTCAGATTTTTGCTATTTTAGTTCAGTAAAGTTCACCAGGCTTCTAAAATGTTTGTGGTGCTGCATTTTCTATGTTAAAGGAAGGTACATCCACTTAAACACCATCTAGTTTTTGTTATTTTTGTATCCAATTCTTATGTATTTATCTATTTTAATGTATTTTCTTTTCCTCTCCATTTTTTTCATTAAACTTATTTTTGCTTTACATGCTGTTTCTTCATATAGAGACAGATTGATGATGTTGGTCTACAATTTTTAGTGTTTGTCTAAAGTTAAACCTGTTTTACACACGTGGGTACAGTTGGTAACTAGTATATGTACTGTGTGTGTATGTATGGATGTGCTCTCTTATTTAATGTTTTCAGGAGCCTGATGAAGTGCTAAGTGAAATGCGCCTTTGTGTTTGTTGTGGCCCTCGACTCCAAAGAGCATCTTAGTTCATTGAGCGTGACTTTTTCCACACTCTTTTGTATTTAAAAGCAAAGACGCATTCAGTTTTTTCCTTTTTTCTTAACAACATAAATCAGTTTACTCTCTTGTGAAGAGGACAGGACACAGCTGGCTAAGAGGAAACATTGGCAGGTTAAAGCACGGGATTACTAATTACTTCATCAAGGTCATTTTATCACCACACGCTTAACTAGCCAGGTCACTACAGCACTACTGGCACCAATCAACGTCACTCCAGCACAGCATTCACTCGCACTACAGGATGCGGGAAGTATGGGGATGAATCGTATCACTAGAGATCTTCTCCCTCTCCCTCCCTTCTACTAACAAGTACCACCCTCTAAAGATATTAAAACAACAGTGGTCCGCTTTCCCGAGACGGCTAGCTACTCGCCAAGTGGTTGTTAAGGTGACGCTTCAGATGTCGTCAATCTGTGGAGACCCAGGGCGAAACGGTGGGGTCGAGACGGGAGGGGGTTTAAAAAAACAAAACAAAAACAAAAAAAAAGGAGGAAAAAGCAGTTGTTAATGAAGGTAGAAAACTGAGGGGGGGTGAATTCTCAAAATGAAAGCTACTACTGTTGTGGGAGGAAGATGGCGAAACACACAACATGGTTACATGACCGCACACATGCTGAGAAATGATATCTACTGTTGAACCTCTGACTATACAGCATATAATTAGAATTACACCAAAACACATTTAAGCTATGTAGTTACTACTATAAATCAGAAAACTAAAAATGTCACAAGATATAGCTCGATGAACATCTTATTAAAAAGGCGCTAGCATGATGCAGCGGACACAACGCCAAGCAGAGCTACAGTAGCTACAAACGCAGTTTAATGGGGATGAGTTGCAAAGCTTCACTCTGGGAATCTACGGAGCCCTTTTCAGACATGGTAACACTGCTGGCTTCTTCTGTCTGATAAATTAATGGCTTTTTGACTGCTATTAATGTGATTTACAGTAGAGGGAGAAGACTATGGGGATCAAATAAGGGTCGACAGGATTTCAAGCTGGTGAAATGATGTTCAGAAATAATTTCAAAGTCTGTGGTCAGATGTCATCTGTAAACCTGTAATTTACAAAAAAAACAAAACTCTGGATGAAAAATTCAATGTCTGCAAATGCCTTCATAAAATTTGTGGACAAATTATACCAATGGTGAGGTTTCACAACTTTTGTGAACATTAACATACAGATTAAAAACAGAAAACTGTTTGTTCTCACAGTGTGTTAAAGGCCCCCTTCACTGTAAAATGTGTTTTGTTTATTCTTACTTCAGTTGGATGTTTGAGCTTCACTGTGCAGAAAGATCAATGTGCAGAGTTTGACACAGTTTTCACATTCATCTGCTGAAGGAGGAAAGTTTCTGGACTAGTTTGGAAGCCAATCAATCATTGTCCAGTATGAAGCGTATGCTTTTTCTCAGAGGCTTACAAAGACTCAAATTATTTCTGAACATCATTTCACAACCTCAAAGCTTGCTGACCCTTAACTGAGCTCATAATAAACCTCCTCTAAGCAAATGTTCCATAATGACTGTATTCAAACACGACCATTATGGAGCTGCAATGCTCGCATGATATTTCTTGACAGGGAGATGGACAATAACGATATGAAGGAAGAAAAGTTCTCATCGGTTACATCAGTGATGGATTTTAAAGCTTCCTTTGAAAGACTGTTAATCTCCGTGGTTTAATTAATGACCACCGTTCGCACGAGGAAAACATTTTATCATCATGCATAAGATAAAATTAAGGATTCTGCAGCCTAGTTTATATCCTACAATGTGACAGTGCTCAGACATAGTCAACAATGACTAAATGTTAGATTATGACTCATTTAATTTGCTCACATGCTGAATGTAAGCTTCAATCACAGCGTTTCGTGGTTCATTAAACTGATTTTATTTAGGCATCAAAAGTCATTCTCGACCTGGAAAATGGTAGTTTGACAATCACAACCCAAGGTCCACTTACTGGCCCTTTCTGGAGCTCCATCAGCCCAGTTGTCATGCTGGCTTAGAAGTTAAGCATCAACGTCAATTTTTGACTTGCGTATAAATTGAATGGCAAATTTATTACAGTGCTCCTAGAAGGCGGAACAAGATACTCATTTAAAATGTCTATAGGTTTATTTTCTGTGCTGCTGTAGCCTTTATGTTAATGTGACGGCATTCAATTCAAACCTGAGCTGTGCTGAAAATTTTACGGAAATATTACGAGGTCCTACCTAGTAGGAGTGCTGTCACAGCTTTTACAGTAAAACAACATTAACGTGTTAAATTGCCAGCACATTCACGTGATGAAGCACATGTCTGAAAGGGGCTCTAGACTGATGTGGGTGACAGTTCCCATTCAGGTCCGACATTACAGGACCCAGAAAACACAACAAGCTTTTCTATACGATGACTCCAAATCTGCTACCAGCGATGAAGATGGAGGTAAGAGAACGTCAATCTACAGATGCTTCGACGTCATAAGAGGTGAATCCACACCAAACCAACCCACGAACAACAGAGGGCCAACAGTAAGTGAAAGAAGAAGAAGAAAAGGAAGGCTTAATGTTTGGCCGGGAACTGTCAGCAGTTTTCCACACTAAGTTTCATGCATCCCTCTTAAGAGGCGGAGCCTAAGAGACAGGTGCGAAAGTGGGGGAGGGGTCACATGTGTAAAGGGGCGGGGCTAGTCACCAGGGGCTCCGTGTTCTGCTTGAGCTCCTCCAGATGTTCTAATATATTCTTCTTTGTGATGATGCCCAACACATTCCTGAAACACACACCTGTTACTTGGTAAACTGCCCGAAAACAACAACAACAAATAAACAAAAACAACAAACAGAGGAGAGACAGAGAGAACAAACAGCAGCAGCACAAAACATACATAACAGGTGTAACTTAAAATATTAGACAACTCAACGTTAACATAAAATACAACTCAAAATTATACAACTCAATTAACACAAAAACAACAAAACTTGATAAAACTTATAAATGTGATATAAATTAATTTCACATGTTATGATGGGTCGTATGTAACTCATCTAATAAATCATCTGAGGTTTAAAGTTTGAGTTTTGACTGGCACTATTTTAATTATGTCATCTTGTTGCGCCCTCTTCTTCTGCTAAGGTTTAATGGCTCGTGACTAGAGAATTGGCGCCACCAGCTGTTTATTTTGATGACCTCAACTCCTAATATTCACATAACAGTAGTGGATGGAAACGCACATTAATTCACATTTTATTTTGCAGGTTTTCTGGAAATTTGTTTAAAATTTGTGCTCAATTTGGATGGAAACTCTGCATATGTTAAAAGGTAAGTCTGGTGATGTTTCATGTTTTTCTTAATGTTAATAAATTACATGATTCCTCTGTGCCATAGACCCCCAAATGATGAAAAATCAATGAGGCACACTGTTGCACTGGGCAACATGTAACATCATTATAATAAACACGGGCACTGCTATTTTAAGTCGATCTCACATACAGCGTTACTTAACTCTTAAAAGAAAAATAAATCAACATATTTGTGAGCTGTTTTTGAAGAGTTACTTCTTAAGTGGGAGCTAATGGGCTTGAGTGCCACAGACGGGACAGAGAAGTTAGAAAGTCCTGAGAGACAAACTCATTTTTGGTTTTGGTCTTTTCATGAGATTTGTTGACAGTAAGAAAAAATATAGAATAATGGCAGCCTCATCCTATGAAATGTGAATAAAAATAGTTGAACATAAAGATGTAAATCAAAACAAAGACTGCTGCACAGCTCCTCTCTGGTGATTGTCACAGCAAACTGAGAGAAGTGATCTGTAAATCAGCGATTAAGCACAATCTGTCTTGTACTTTCTAGATCACACCAGCAGGTGGCTCTCTGCAAAACCCGAATCTGTAAAACCGAGAGGAGACCTCCTGAGTCTGACCGATCATGATAAATTTATTTTCACTAACTGTAAAATGAACATCACTGTTATTGTTCTAAATGAGCTTCTTTTCACATCTCAGTTTCAGACCACACATGAACTGATTTTACACTTCCCAGCATGATAACTAGTTGATGTTAGTTTCAGCAGCTTAGTCTCTTCTACTGAGGAGACGTCTGTTATTGCTCAGTAGGGGGGTAAAGGAAGTGCAGCACAGCGGTTAGGCCAGGCCATGCAGATTACAGGGTAAATCCAGGGATCAGAGAGCCCATGCAACACCAGACGGTGTGTACATGTGCAATGTTTGTCAACCTCAGACGGGTTGGTCAATCATAACAACAGAACGAAGGATGTGAGAAGGATTCACCTTCTGTTCTCACAGCACATCCGTCCTCCGAAGACAATTTCATTTCCTACTTACCCGTTGTGAGTGACCAGGCACTGGCGCAGCCCCAGCTTTCTGAAGATGTCCACCACGATCTCCATGGGGGTGTGGTCGGTGACGGTGAAGGGGCTCATGTCCAGGATGGAGCGAAGTTTGAGGGGCCGAGGGCTGTCGGCCGGCAGGGTGGGTGCGTGCTGGGTGAAGTAAACCCTGGAGTTCAACATGATGCCCTCCTGCTTGCGACGAGCATTTTCTGTTCAGAAAGGAACGAGAAAATGGAGGTTTGAGAGATACATTATAATGAAAAAAATCATTACTTTACATTCATTTGTGTAATCCTTAAATGAATCTAGGACAGGCCAAGTACCGTTCTTGTGCTCTCTTAATGTCACATGTTGCACTGTGGGAGACACAATTTTATGGAAACTGTCCTGCTCTGTAGCGTTACCTATAGCAATAGTGATGTCCCTGCGCAGAGCGAAGCCCACCAGCCTCTGGGACTCCTTGGATACTATCACAGGGAAACCATTATAACTGGTTTCATTGATGGTGGCCTGCAGCTCCTCCACCGTCAGGTCATCCTGCGTCAACACCGCTAACGGCGGGTCGCTGCGTCGAGGCCTCATCACCTCCCTGGCCAGTGTGGTGTGTGTGAATTCCTCCTTGGCGTCCAGGAAGGGGTATCCGTTCAGACGGATGTGGGCCTCGTAGATTCCCTCACGGCCAAACGCGTCGCCCACCCATTTGCTGGTCATGACGGCAGCCATGAGGGGGACGATGTACTCCAACCCACCGGTCAGCTCAAAGACGATGACGACCAGGGAGACGGTCATACGGGTCACACCACCTGAGGAGACGGGAGAGAAATTTGACTTTTCTATTTACCAGAATGAACATTAAGACATAAAATACTACACTATTCAATTGTGTTGAGCCTTATTGGTAAAATAGTCCCTTTCTACGAACTCACCCAGACATGCTGCGGCCCCCACCATGGCGTAGAGCCCTGGTGTGATGCAGTCAGGCCCCACCTCGCACCACTCTTTGAACAAGAACCAGTCGTGGTGATAATAGGCGAGCTGCTCCACGGCGATGCCAACAATACGCCCTGCGATTGCCCCAATGGCCATGCTGGGGATGAACAAACCAGACGGTACCTAAAGAGGAGAAACAGGAACTGCTTTTAGTGTGGATGAAAGCATGCAGTGTAAAACATCTGCCCTGTTAGGAAAATACACCAGGGATCACCTTGAGTCCAAAGGTGAAAATGGTCATGATGATTTTAAAGATGAGCGCCAGGCAGAGTTGCCACATGGCGGCGTAGACGCCGGACCCTGCCGGTCGGTTGGGGTTGTCAGTGAAGGCCTTAGTGCCGTTCATCTGGCTGCGATACTGGCAGAGCTGCGAGGACTCCAGCGGGCCGCAGTCGGTGAAAAGCTCCTTTATCAGCTCACTGGTGTTCTGACGCGTGTACGGGTTCGGGAAAGCCACCACGGCTGTGATGGCCGCCACCAAGATTACCTCCAACACCGGGTACTTGCCTGAAGAGAGGGACAACGCAACATGTCAGATTGTGGGAGGCGTTAAGCGCGATGTGCCTATAACCAGGATCTCAAATCAAATACTGATGCATATTCAGGAAGTTATAAAGCATCAGAGTTGTGTCTGCTAAACCAGAAACCGCAGGATCTCATAGAAAATCTGACAGCAGTGATGCAACGTTAAGTGCAGTCTGAAAAAAAACAAATCTGTAAAGAGTAGTAGAGTATCAGTAGCTTGACTCTGAACATACTTTGTCTGTTTTGTTTCTGTCTGTTTTGAGCAAAGATGCTTTTCTCCTCAAATCATTAAGTTGATCTTTAACATAGGGGGGAAAAAACAAAGACCGATGAGACTGTGAATTTTGCTCCCCACCACTTACATTGAATGAATGAATGAATGGCCAATATGAACAGGAGGAATGATTACAGCAAGCAAAACCTAAATCAATGTTAATATAGGAACCTGACTACTGTTTTAAGATACACTTGAAAAATTGTGAACCTGTCCTTTATTATAGACAAAAACCTCTCCATAGTGTTGCTTGCTAGAGAATTTTAATGTGCTTAGTCATCCATCTTTGCTCCATAATGTTCAGAACATAAAGATGACTGAAGCGATCAAGCTGTCATCCTGAACCTTATATTCCCACATCTAAATCATGCCGGCATTTCTCGCTGCTAGTACAAACAGCTGACAGTGATCTTCCAGACAGCCCCATGAATTCCAACAACTACATTCACCTTCAAACACCTGGACTTTCTAACACATCCCAATTTCAATCACGAGTCAAGTCAAAGCACTTGCCGAAGCGCGTCGACTTGCGCCGCCGGCACCAAGCGATGTTGGCTCGGATGAAGAAGGCGCCCCACAGGCCTCCGAAAACTCCCAGAAGGATGAAAGGGATGAGCTCAAACAGGTACCACGGTGTGTGGTACTCCACGTAGAACAGCACCAGACGACTGTTACCAAACGGGTTGATGGAGCGAAGGACGAAGGCCGCCACCAGGGCAGCGAAGAAGGAGCGCCACAGCGTCTTGAGAGGGAAGTAATAGCTCACCTGGAGGAAAAATAGGAGGGATGTGGTTGAAAAGTTGAATCCATTATCCTGCCTTTTACACTAAGCGTTGTGTTGGGATTTTGGAGCATGAAAATGAAGCTGTACCTCCTCCAAGCTGAAGAGCACTCCTCCAATCGGGGCTCCAAAAGCAACAGAAACCCCAGCCGCCGACGCAGCAGAAAGAACCTGAGAGAACAAAACAAACGCACCTCAGCTGATGTGATGGGGTCTTACATGCAGTCACAAACAACTACACTGACTCTAAAACAGTCATATAATCGTAATAATAGAATAACAGAATGCTAAAAAGGGAATAAGTAGCAAATGAGCATTTTGTGGTGCTGTAACATTGACTTATATTTCTCCTCTCTCACCTCTCGTTTCTTGGCCTCGTTCTTGCTGTACTTGGGAAAGAGATAGGAGAAGATGTTCCCACAGCAGCAGGCCACGTGGACCAGGGGCCCCTCCTTCCCCAGGCTGAGGCCAGACGCCACAGCCAACACCAGAGTGATGGTCTTGATCATCAGGGTCCACTTGCCCAGGTAGCCCCGGATGATAAACCCACTCAGGATGGTCTTGATCTGGGTAGAGAGGAAGAGGAAGGTAGAGATTAAGCTCAAGTCCAGCTACAAGGGTAGGTGTGATTCCCACTGAGTCTATGAAATGTCAGAAAATGGTGACAAATGCCCATCAGTTACCCAGAGCTCACAATAATGTCTTCAGATTAGTTGTTTTGTACGACCAACAGTCCAACAACAAAAGACATTCAATTTACTGTGATATAAAACAGAAAAAACTGCAGCAAATCCTCACAATTTAGGACCTGGAACCAACAAATGTGCTGCCTTTTTGCTAATTAAATGACTGCAACAATTATCAAAGTTCTATCAATTGATTAATAAACTAATTGTTTCAGCAATACTGTGGAGTAATCAGATTTACAAATTTGTATTTATTTTGTAAATGAGAAAGACGTTTTAAGCCTTTGGAACTAACTTCCTTGTAAATAAGTAATTTGTGTTCTTTTATGGATGCATACATCATTTAAAAAATTATTAAATCAATTTAAGATTTGTTTCTTTTTCCCTTTGTTTTAGTATTTTTGTGGGCCATTTTATGCCTTGATTAGACAGTGGATAGTAGAGAGTCGACAGGAAATAACCAAAGTCAGCCATGTTAGACCAATTAAAATCAGCAGACAGATGATGTCATATATCCCGCTCAACCCCCACCTCTAATAAAATATTTTCAAGTTTCCTTTTCAATCTCTTTAAGCAAATTCACTCAGACACACATTCACTCAGGTTTTGCTTTAGCTGCATCTCTACCTCCTCATCTTTTCCTCTATTTTGTCACAGTCCACCACGCACTTCACATGGCAAGGCAGTTCCATCTCTCTTGTTCCCATGGCAACAAAAAGATCCTTTTTTGAAAGCTCAGAGCGCTCACCTCAAAATGGCTTTCTCACAGCAGTCACATCTCTCTCCCTGCTGCCCACCGAATTAAGCCACTTCAAGACATTAAAAGGGAAACCCATAAGCATGAAGCCTTCCACTTTCATGGAGAGTTGGAGGCAGCTGCAGAGATTTATAGACTTTGTATTTCATGTGCTACTTCCAGTTTCAGACACCCAGAGAAAATGAGAGAACCGAGAGATAAAACAGAACATCAACAGTCTGTTTCAGAGTGAAGGACCTTGTGTAGGATTTCTGCAGAGAGACAGGAAAGACACTCAAAAAGAGATAGCCTGCTAACCTCATTAGTTTGATAAAACTGATACCTTCTGTGGCAAAAACTAGTTTTGGGCGGCTCTGTGACTGAACAAAAATATCTGTCAAATGTTGAAATGTTGCTGCATGAAAGCCAACTCTCGGATGTTGGGAGTTTCCCCACAAGAACTTCAATGCACCACCGAGGAGAGGTTTCAAAACGGCCACAAGTAAGTTTCAAGTGTACATGAAAGGGTTTTGTAAAAGCGCCATTTTCCTCACCTCAGGGATCCCCGAGCCGCAGGCGTAGGGAGCAAACACCTTGACCAGGCAGACAGCCAGGAAGGCAAATGACAGAGCCCAGTAGATGTACATGAAGTAGTTCATGATGTACGAGCCGGGGCCCTGCAGAGAGGTGAGGAAGAGGAGAGCAGCAGATGTAAAAGAGTCAACACCTTGAAACTCGTGGGTACCAAAAATATGGAGGCTAAAATATAATAAAATATATAAACAAGGGAAATCAGGAATAAACGCTGGTCTCTATGTTAAGCCTTTAAATAAAATGCTGTTGCAGTGGCCTGTGCTAGTCTACCTCAGCCTGCCCCAGTATTAGCTCAGCCCAGCTCTTCCACTGAGGACACTTGTCCCGCTCAGCGAAGGTGGTCTCATTGGATGTCCAGCAGCACTGCTCGTGGTTGAACCACATGGCACTCAGACACACGCCCTCCTTCAGGTCGTTCATCCAATCAGCAGCAATGTCAATCAGGCCAGCCAAAGCACCTGGCAGAAGGAGGGAACCAGGAAGGAAAAGGGGGCAAAGAGGTGAAGGCAGGAAGGAGAGAGGAAGTAGAGAAAGAGAAAAAAGAGAGCAGAGGCAGTTAGCTTGCTAGTTATGCTACCAGTTTTTATATGAGCCTGTTATCTTATTAATTTAGAATAGCAAGGTAGACCCAAGTCTATAAAGTCGCTATATCGAAAGAAAATACAAAAATACAAAATTAAACCTAACAAAGCTGTGTTCAGGCTGCCACATGGAGGCTTTTTGCCCTAATAACCGCCTCTTTCGTCTGCACCCTTCTCCTAAAATGTAGTGCTAATCCTCACAGCCAAAGAGCAGGGACACCTACAGTAACGTTCCCTAAATATGTACCTACATAAATACAAAATGGAAGGTTTTTTAACCAAATCACTACAGGAACGTTACGCTATACTAGAAATATCCACATCAGAAGGCAGACGCTCCTCCGAATCAACATTATAACTATCAGTGATGGTCTGAAACAATTTAAATCCTTCATTTCTCATTTAGGGCTGACATGTTCCAGGTCAGAGGAGCCTTCATCGTGTCATAGGCTCATTTAGGCAGAAAAATGTCAATCGGTACCCCAGGATTATGATTTCTTACGATTTTTAAATAAAATCCACGATTTGGATAAAAGCAGGCAAACATTATGAGCCCAGCTGATGTATTTTGCTCATTTGTGTAAATTATACTGCTTTGACGACTGAAAGACTGTCTGGTGAAGCTCTAGCAGGAGAAAGAAAATGCTTCCGTTTGTGAGCGGGTGGTTGAGTGAGAGCAAAAGACAGAGAGACCACGAGAAAGACTGAGCGTGAGCCACGTGAGGCAAAGCATGCGAGAGTCACTAGCAAGAAGAGAGAACAGCTGCATGCGTGTGTTTGTACTTTATGTGGGTTACCTGAAGCCAAGCCAGTGAGCGTCACCACCAGCCACCCTGACCAAGCATCGTACAGGCTCTTTGTGAACTCCCATGCCGACTCCTTTTTCTTACTGTTTATCTAAAAACACACAGAAAATGAAGAAAAGTTAGTGAACAAAAGCAAAATTAAATACATAAATAACACAGACGACAAAATTAATAAGCTTATGAAATATGTCATTAGATGGACAAGTATTAAATTACTTATAGTGGCAGTAATGCAAGTAGGTGACAGGATTGTGATCACTCCTCAATGACAAGTAATTCAGTAATCTACTCTAGTGGCTGGGTTTCCACTGTTGCTTCAATAAAACGGTTGATTGCACTTACAATTCCCATTCCAAGTATTCAAATAACATTAAAATTCTCAGTCACTTCCAGGAGTGCTGTAAAGCAGGCTGTAAAGTTGTGTCAATAGTTGAATGAAAGAGTTGACAGGGAGGTTGTATCAGGACGGGGAAATGTAGCCAACAGTGTACTGTTTGTCATTCATGAGTTCTGTACAATTAGATTTCTACAATGAGCATGAAAGTACATTCTTGACCTTTGTCTTGGTCTCCGACTGCCAACGAAGACTGAGAGATGTAGGTGAAAGCTCCAAAACAAGCTGGTCAGTGGACCTTGGGACTTTATTTCTTGTCAAACTAGATTTCTGCAATAAAAGACTATCTTAAAAGGAGCAGCTGGCTCAAATAATCATAATTTTGAGGCAGAAAAGTTCCATTTTAAATGTTTTGGCTATAGCTTTGACCTAAAATTCTTTTTCCTTGGATTTTTTCTTGATGAAGTCTCGGTTTCGGTTGGTAGGTTGTGCAATTTTCCTTCTCGGTTAAGCCATTGAGGCTAAAACTGCTGATCCTAACTACCCAGTTCTTCTTTTGTGTGATTCAAACAAACTGTTGCTCCAGTGATGTATTACACACTTCCTGTGCAGTAGAGGACTTTTCGCTGACACCAGCTAACGTGGAAAAGCTGTATGAACTGGAAATAGGAGAGAGCTGAGAGCAAAACCTTTTGACATTCTGTCAATGTTATAAGGCTAAAGGCCTCAAACACAGTGCTTGATGGATTGTCTTAGAGTAAGGTTATATTACTGTCGTGGTTGGAGGATACGTCGTACAAACTAGTGCGTTTGAAGTACACTGAGACCTTTAAGGTTTAAGGTTGCCCTTTTGGCCAGCCTCAGTCTCCTCACCTTCCGGTGCCTCTCACGGTCCTTGCACTTCTCACGGACCCAGTCGATGGTGTGGAAGTCGTCGTAGGTCCCCACGCCAGGGATGGGCTCCTCTAGGAAGTCCAACAGGTGGGTGGTGCTACTGGCTGCCCCGCCCCCGTTAGACATGGCGTAGTTAGACCCTGATGAGGAAAGACAGAGAGTAATGAGTGTAAGAATTCACAAAATAAAATACATTAATTTTTATTTACTTTGTATTTAAAAAAAAATTTTTTTTAAGTATCTTGTATACGCAAGTGTATATATACACACACACATATATGTGTATATGTGTATATATATATATATATACACATATATACATACATATATACACATATATACA
>LKNJ01003667.1:20991-62255 GCA_002120245.1 Maccullochella peelii
ATATATACACACATATATATACACACATATACACACACATACATATATATATACACACATATACACACACATATATACACACACACATATATACACACACACACACATATATACACACACATACACATATACACACACATATACATACATATACACACACACACACACACACATACACATACACATATACACACACAATACAATATCGTTCGGTGAACGGTTTGATTTAAAAAGACGAAGAGCCTTACATCAAACAACACAATATGATAGATTAGAATCCACACTGTTCAGACTCTGTATACACATCCAAACAATTCATTTTCCTTTACAGACATTTTGCCAGAGAAACCCATCAAATACCAGAAGCACCATCAAATATTTTTACAATGTTAAAACAAAACAGAAAAGAAAAGCTTGTGATAAGTGCTCCTGAAAAGAAAACGCAGCCATCACAGTGCTGCCTGCTGCACATCAGAGCTCCATCTCCTCGATTACCCGGCTCATCAGAGACACTGCAGGGCTAAACACACAGTCACCACTAAGATATAATGACACTGTCGGAGCTACACTGAGAAAACCATGTAAGGCCTGCAGTCATCTGGAACAAAAATGATAAGGGAGTGGAGGTTTACCTGCAGCATTACCTGAGTAGACTTACCTTCCCCAATAGGAAACTGCTTTATTTAAGAACGTGGAGAATTATCCCCTAGATAAGTCAAATTAGTGGTCCTCTTTGCTAATGCTAGTTAAAAGCATAAGACCATTAACAAAACACACTGCAAGTCATCAGCAACTTCTACTAAAAGCTCTTTCTGTACAAGTCAGACAAAATTTTAATTATATTTAAAACCTTTAACAGAGCCCTAAAGTCTTCCGCCCTCTTAAGTGTAAAAACTTTAACTCCTTGGATGTCTGGCAGCCTCATTAGAGCTGGCCTGATTGTATCGGCCTACGGTTGCAAGACAATGTAATTGCCTATAATCCCAATAAGGAGGAGACACTAAATGTCCCTGGTTAGGTCTGATCTGTTCTGGCTGGATGCACAGATTCAAAAACATATTGACTCACATCAGCACACACACACACACACACACACTATCTATCTAACAGAGCGAGGAGAGCCAGCTGAAGGGCTAATTCTCTCTGCCTGTTATGTGGAAAACATCACAGGATGTGCATGGCTGCATGATTTTATAATATAGTTCCAAGTTAACAATGGGGTAATGTAAAACCTTCATAAATCTTCTTATTTATCGATTCCAAAATTCAAGAAGGCCATCTCATCGACTTTAAAATGCACTGCCACGGGTTTCATCTGGCACAAAGTGTGTTTGATAAATTAGAGGCAACCCGTTCTCCCACATTCGAAATATTCAGAAAAGCTGAGCCTAATCCTCCCACCTGTGACGACACAAATATTTGAGACTTCTTCATCTGCAACACAAAGGCAGTACTCAGTGTTTAACAGTGACAAAAGGGAGATAGAGAGCAACAGTTAAAGCTTTTGTTCAAGTATTCAGAAGAACAAATAAAAGTATGTGCTATGAGCCAATAATACTTATGTGACACATCACAAGTACAACTTGTTTCTCCTGTCAGTGTGTACATTCAGCAATATGAGATGGTGCATTAACATTAAGTCTAAATCTGAAACAAAAGAAGATAAATAGTGACAAATGGCAAACAGAGCTCATGCACTGAACAAAGTAAGTATCCTGTGGTAGTCTAAGTCCCAGTGAAATGGCAGTTAAGAGCATCTTTAGCTTCTGTAATGCAACACATTTCCACCTGGAACGAAAATACATGGGCAGGTTATAATCTCAAGATATCAGAAGACGGATGATGAGGTACATTTTTGACGTATACCAGGAGAAAACAGAACAATAATGACAGGAACAAACAATAAGATCTATAAAAATGTATTTTGTATTTCACCGTGTCTTAAAGAGAAAGTTAACACCAAGACAAAAAGCACTGTTTCCCTGACGATTTCTGGTTTAAAGATTCAAGGGACACTGCTGGGTGTGGTATCACAAAATAATATTTTCAGATGTTGTTGAGTTACTCTTAAAAATAAATTTTCTTCAGTCAGACATTGATTTGCCTTTTGAAAAACAGGGTAGAAAACTGAGGGTAGAAAGCCCCTTCAGTCAGAGTTTGACTGATCATTTTAGAACAAAAAGGAACCACTGGATGACAGTTGGTTTCCTGCCCAAGTGGCACTTAAGTGTACATAAACAAAAAGAATTTTTATTTCCCACCCAGCATGCCTTTTTTAGACTGGTGTGATCTGTAACAATATGAAACAGAAGTCCCTCAACATGCTTTCATGTTGTGGCTCTCACACTGTTAAAGATAAAAGGTGTGCAGAAATGTGGGCGAGAGAAAGGTCAATCAAATGACACACCACAGTTATTAATACTGGGGCAGAAGATTGTGTGGTCATTTGAACAAACATACAAATTCCAGTCCACAATACATATTTCCACTTACATTTTTAATCTCCTGAGCATAACTACAACTGGGGCAAGGTCGTGACTATCAGACAAGACCTCATTCATAGCTGTTAACCCTCTGTGATCTGCATTAAACATAACTAATCCCTTACATGGCTCTACCCAGGGCCATAAAACAGATCATAAACTGGCATCAATGCACCCGCATCCTTTCCAAGCATCACTACACTGCAACTGCTATAAGAATACCAAGGTATTACCATACACCCGTATTCAAATAACATACATCTCAGTTTGGAATAAAGCTCTTGTACACTAGCGACATTTATAACTGAGACATAAGCAGAAGATAAAGCCTGTTTTCCACACTTCCCACATTATGAATTTGGGCCACGACAGAGCCTTTGAAAGTGCAGCTTATTAGCTCGTACCGCTGCCTTTGATGTTTGATTGGATGTGGGAGAGGAGAAATAAGTTGAAACCCCATGGTGAGAACATCTGTAAGAAGCAGGGACAAAATGGCCCAGCTTAGCTTTCCTCTGACCAGCCGATATATATCCTGTCCAGAGAAGAGGAAGGGAAGTGAGTGCATAAGCTACTATTGTAGTTGTTGTAGAGTCAGCAGCAGTGAGAGTTTCAGGCTTGGCAGGGAGACTGATACTATCATTCTCCATTTTGATTTCAGAGTGACGGCTACAGTCTGGACTGTCCAGGGGTGTGGATGTAAGCGAAGGGGAGGTGGGATGATGATGACTCAGTTGTTGGCTCAACAAAAGCAGTCTGATACGGAGGTTTTGTTTTTTAGTGGAAAGGACTAAGATACGACCTTTCTGAATCAACAAACAGACTGGACACCTGAGGGCAAAAAACTGTAGCGCTATGAGCTGTGGTGTCACTTTCTAATCAATAGTTTTAAAATAAATGTTTACATGATTGCCTGTTGCGGGTGACGAAATATGATGACGAACAAATTCCATTATGAATAATAAAGATTTAATGAATTCATTTATTTATTCAAAAATCACTACTCAGCTATACTGAGCATCTTGACATAGATTTCTGACAATTGAGAATGTTTATAATGTTATGTTGGCCAATTATCTGTGGCATTAGAAGAAAATACACCAACAATCAACAAAAAGAATACAGAACTGTACATTTTGTAAGCAGGATCAGAAAATAACACAGGAAAATTCAAGACAGACCCATTTATTGAAGACAAAAAATGCAAAATATCAATGCGTCAGTGGGATTACTGTCCCTCATGGATCACTGTAGGTGATTCATGGTCTGATTCACAAGTAAAGGAAAGTAAACTTCATCAAAAACCAGCAGAAAATTCACTAGGAAGCGCCACCACTACACATACAGTAGTAGCAGAAATGCTGACCACACACACAAAAATATGGTACAACATATTTCAAGTAAGAGCAAAGTCTGCTGCCAGCACCCAGCAATGAAAAACAGTTAGCCTAACAAAGCTTTATGATTCACAGCAAATGTGTAATTTCACCGTTTCAATAAATTTGCGTCTGAAAGACTAAAGGGGGCAAAAACATGCTACGGAGAAAAAACGTTAAATGACAACAACCCAGCAGCGTCAGTCTCTGAAGACAACAGGGCACAAAGATAAGACTGCGGTGCAGCTCTACACTGCAGTAAGTACTGCAAGATGTCCAGCTCACAAGTAAAAACGAAATGGATTTGGATTAACTAGAAGGGAACATCATCAACTTTCAGTAAGAAAATTAGGGATTTGACTGATGAGACAAAACCAGACAAGCCCCTCCTGATGATGCTGCACTGCTGGCAACCATCAGTCGAATCAGGAGTGTGGAGCCAAGCAAAGGTGACGCCACGGAAAACAGAAGCCGAAGGGGACTGCATACGAGCACGTCGCCAGCATCACGCTCCACCGGTTCAGCTGGCACGTAGACAAAAAAAAAGAAGAAAAAAAACACACTTGCACACATCAAAATAAGGCTTCAGTTTCTTTCCCCTGTGCATTAGTACAATGACACAGCGATTCTGTTCAGCCTGCATCAGGACTAAAAGCCACATCAGTGCACACACAGGCTTGCTGACGGTCAATAACACCACTTCTCTAAATGAACAGTGTTTGACATGGCCTTCCTGTGTTACTATGATCAATGAGGTGGGAAATGAGCATCAGACAACTGCTTGTTCAGATGTTTCTGTATCTATTGGGTGGAATAATTCCAGATTTACTTGACCACCCCTGCATTTCCCTGAATTAGGCCTACTCTACTACTGTTGAGTAAATCAGATCAGAGAGGTTTAGAGGAAGCTGGCCTCGGACACCTTGGGTCAGCCGGGTTGGAGCAGAGTTAGTCTGCTCAGCCATCATGTGATCAGCATCACAAACTGACCCCGACAACCTCCTTATAGCCTGAAGAGCCCTGTTGTTGATAGACGCCAGCCTGATGACCAGACTGTTGGAAGCCCCGGAGGCGCATGAAAGGTTGGCGAATAAATAGATCAAAGTCTGAAAAGCTTGAGGACTCAAATGCCCCTTTTAAATGACTTTCCTTTGTGTGTTTTCATATGACATGTTGGGTTCAGATAGTTGAGACAAGGCCACAGTGTTTAAAAGGTAAATGTCCTTAAAGGGGCCTAATTACTATATTTTGTTTTGCAAAAATAGCAGTACACACACTACAAGTCCAGTTAAATAGGTTATTAAAGAAGGACATTGACTAACAAACTTAACTGGATTACAATTCAGATAAGCATGATAAGGAAAACTGCCAGAAGACACATGAGTAAAGCTGCTTCTATGTGAACGACTGCCAAAATAGAAAGAGGGCTGGATGTATGGTTGGATGTGGTCACCTAGAGACTGAAGGACTCAAGAAACAATTCATGGCCTGGAGGAACCAACACGCACACACGCAGCTGAAGTGTACACTCCACAAAGAAGGCTCAAATTTATAGAAAAACAAGTGATAATTTGGCATAATTGCACTGCATGCCTTCACCCTGAGGAGCCCATTATGTGTGATGTGATGTCAGGTGACATCCTGTATCTGGCCAACAGGTGCCCTCACACTGCAGGAACATTGTGAAACGCTTCAACAACACACAGCCTAAATCTATCAACATCCAGTTCACATATGTTGCAGCCAAAGCCTCACTGTGCCTCTCTGTGGGGAAATTAAAATGGATGCCCATGATGTTGTCTTTAGTGGCTGCTGCTTACAGGCCCAAACACATGCCTTCACACTAAATCAACTCTCTCTCTATCTCACCTCTTTATCTCTGGCTGACGTGCACACACACTGCTGGTTAATCATCACCAGAGAGGTGAGAGGTGAATGCTGAAACATGCGGGCCAGATAGCTGTTTTGCTCCCACAGAACATGCAGCGTTGTCATTAGCAATGGCAGCTCCTAATCCATACTGGCACTCAAGATCCCCATGTCTCACCAGCAGCAGAGAAGGAAAGCGTTTATTCAACCTGCATCGTGTCTGCGTGCTCTCACTGTACAAGAAGGCGGACTCTGTCCTCACAGCAGCGTGAGGAAAGGAGGGAAAAATAAGAGGGGACGTTGCGTACCTTTTTTAGGGATCTCATGCAGGGGTATTGTGTCCCCTCCCCCGTCGTAGGGCAAATAGGGGTCGGGCGCCGCGTCTTCCCCGTCCATGTTGACAGTTGAGACGAGGCTAAGCTAAGCTAAGCTAGGCTTCACTACGCACTGCTCGCTGCGTGTGTGTCGGTCGCTGCTGCCGCTGCCATGTTTACCGGAGGAAGACTAGCGGGGCTGTGTGTGTGTGTGTGTGTGTGTGTGTGTGTGTGTGTGTGTGTGTGTNAACACACACACACACACACACACACACACACACACACACACACAGAGGGAAAGACGATCACACTAGACCTGCTTGGTTGCTAGGGGAGCTCAGTGAGCCCTGCCTGTATGGGAGAGACCATGGTGCCGGGTCACGTGGGTGTGGGTGTGTGTGAGGGTGAGTTCTGAAAGGGAATATTCCATTCTGAGCAAGTGCAGGGGGGGGTTACAGTTAGGCTAGCTTAGTATGCAGTGGAACAAGCTGAGGAGCTTGCTGACAGGATAATGATAATGGAGCTAAAAATATTGGTCAATTAGTTGATTGGAAAAAATGTATTTGCAACCGTTTTGATTATCAATTAATTGTTGTCATTTTCCAAGCAAAATTGCAAAAAATTTCCTGGCACCCAGCCCCTAAAATGTGAACATTTCCTGCTCTCTGTCTCATATGATGGTACACTGTTTGGGTTTTGGACTGTTGGTTGGACCAAAAAAGGATATATCACCTAAAGTAAATGATTGATCGACAACGTATTCGGCAGATTAATCAACACGGAAAATCCTTTTTAGTTGCAGCTAGGGATGCATTGATCCAATTCGCTTGGATGGGAATTGGGGATGATGCTTGCGAGATGTGACCAATCTACATTAGAGTTTTTTCATCAATGTCATAAAATGAAGTGTTTCTGCTATTAGTTATATTCAAAAAGTCTCAGCGGTCAAAGTCAACATTGCCACAGCAATCCCTGGCCTCATGTTACCTTACATAAAAATGATCCAATGAGCTCCAGCCAGTGACGCATACAGTTTTTCAATTTGGGCAAAAGAGAACACTGGAACTGGCAGAGAAAAAGTTAGATCGGTCCATTTCTGATTACAGCCCTAACTGATAAAAGGAGAAAACTTTCCACAGCAGTATTTTACCAATTCAACTCAAAATCTCTTATGAAAGAACGCTTTGTGATTGTACAAACAAGAAATAACGACATGCCCATAGGAGTTATTTGCCAATTTTCCTTGTTATTTTAGTTATTTTTGAATAAATTCCAACCGCAACTGCTGCCTTGCCTTCAGTATGCAAAGAGAAAATGAAATACAAGAAGAGGCAAATGTCTAATATCAGACAAACGGCATTGCTCAATCTTCCTCTCTCATGTTCACTCCACAGGAAGGATAGGAAACATGGGAGATATCCTCTGGACGTCTCATAACATCTGTGCTATAATGCAAAACGGACTTTACAACATTCTGAACTGAAGTGGATTACCTGGGTAAAATCCACAAGGTGTCACACACTCAGTCATTAGTATTTCAAGGTAGAAGGTGTTTTGTAAACTTGGTGTGATCATGTGTTATTATATGAAACAATGCAGCTAAAGTCAGGCCCTTCCACATCTCTTGCTGTTCCCAGGGCTAAACAATGGGACACACTGTAATTCTGTTATCACTATAATATAAAAAAACAGTCTGTCATACCTTAGAGCTCCATGGGCTCTTACCTTTCAGCAGGGGTCCTGTTGCTAAGCAATGGCACAGGTGTTGTCAGCCATAGTTTGGTCCCTCCCTGCTCAACAAGTCCCAGTCAGGACGTCAAAGCAGCAAAACAACAACATGAAGTTTGAAACAGGAAAAATCTCTTGAGTCTCCGTAATCCAGTGAGTTAATAGAAAACAGAGTAAATTCTTTTCAGTTCAAGGACCCACGTTTCCCAAAGCATTGCTCCATTTATCTCCGTTACGTCTGCTAAGCAAACAAAAAGTTTCAGCAAAAGTCTCCACGGGGCTACAGAGTGAGCCGGCCCCTTGCTCACACTGCGGTCGTAGCCCAGAGGAGGGCTTTTACAAGTTTCCCTTATAAACCCACCTCTCACAACTACTTAAAAATAGCACAGGGAGGCAGAGACAAGCAGCACACCAACTTCAAGGAAGAGATTTCCTGAGACACTAGCTCACACCGGAAGGCAGCCAAACTGGTTCATGGGAATGCCGGTGCACGCCTGGGTGTCACACACAAATCAAGACTGACAAGACTGAGAGGTAGAGCCCGGGCACATCCAGTAGTTCATTACAACAGGGTCCAAAATATCAAAAAAATATATATATAAAAGGGAAGACAGTGAACAGAACAAATAGTAGCTATAAATGAGTGTTAGCCTTTGTTACGACCTGGTTAATATAAAACATGGCTATCAGATTTCTTCAATAACTGAAAACGGTTGTGTATCTGGTTGTTGCAACATTTAACTGAGGCTCGCTCTCCATTAGGAGCAGCAGTGGCAGTATAAGTGGTGGCAGGTTAGGGTTACCCAATGCTTTCACCTCATAGTTAGAGAGTTAGAGGTCCAGTTTCAGAGTTGGAATAAAAGGCTAATCACGAGGCAGAGACCGGAGACACTGAAATGTAAGCCAATCCCAAACACACATACAGGACATAAACACAACCTCTTCTACCTCTGTAAGTAAAGTGATATGGCAAAGACAAAATAGTAAATATGGAAAATCCCAAAGAGAAGTAACTCCCCAGATGATAAATCCTAATGACTTTGGTCATCCCCTCACTTTCCATCTAGCCCCGTGTGTATGTCGGGTGATAGGTAACACGAAACGTCAGTACAGAAATGCCAAACTAGATTCGAGGTAATTTAATTTAGTGTCTCCATTACAGTTTGTCCACCAAAAAGCACTGACAAGTGGATTTTTACTCTGTAAAATGTCTCAGTCAGTATCTTTCTTTACAGAAATCTTTATCAAGATTGTTTGTTTGTGTTATGTGTTTCTGTATAAGTGTCAACCTTAATAATGTTCACAAGGTAACACTAGCATCCCAACATGTTAAAATGCTAAATGTGATGCTAAACCTAGCATGTTAACATCCAATAGTTGTTAACATGCATGTCAGCATGCTAACTGTGTCCCTACAAACATTAACTGTGCTTTTAGCTGAATGCTAATGTCAGCATGTTGAAATACCAATGTTAGTGTTCAGCTTAAAACACAACTGAGCATAAGGAGAGCTGACAAAGCAGAGGATAAATCATTTTTTGATTTAGGTAACAACATTGCCTTTGCTGCAGCACTACCTCCAGGCCAAACTTGTTTTGTCTTAGGATAAAAAGGTGTCACTCCATTTTTCATCCATTTGTTTTACTGGTGATATGTAATGAGCATTACAGCCTCACTAGCTAGACTATACACAGTCCTACTTCTGTCTGCATCCTGCTGCTCTGTACATGGTTGTTCATACAGTTAAGTCATCTATGTGTGTCTCTAGACTCTAGAGTCGTTATATCACTGCTACGCTTTACAACACTTAGAAATCATGCAACTGAAGTCAGCAGTGTTTCTACAAAGCAGGCATGAATGCTACCAACTAATGTTTGAATCCAGCAGTGGAAGTTTCAAGACAGAAACTTCCTGCAGAAAAATACAAGCTTATGCTGGTCAAAAAGCAAGTTTACATAGTCAGATGAATTGTCATTAGCACTTGTCAAGTACTGTAGAGAAGGAAAAGTAGTACAGACACTTTCTCTATTAGTGCACACTGTAGCCTTGGAAACAGTTTCATTTTAGATTGTTTTATGTGCCTTTCTTTTGAGGATCATACCAACCTTCACACAGAATTGTGAGCTTTTACGTTTGTGCAAACGGAAACACTGAACACCAGAATGAACAGGTTTTTAGTTTTTTGTGCCAACCATATCAGTACCACATGACTTATAACCAATGACGACACATTATAAAATTGAGCAAGTTTTGCTACAGCCCCGTCAGTGCAAAACAGGAAGAGCTGTGATCAGATTTAAACTGAAGAAAGTTGCACTACAGAAAAGGGAGATGACAGATAATAGTAGAATAAGTGGCAGGGAAAAGGTCTCTGTTCTCTACAAGCAACTAGTTCAGTTTACTTGCACCAAAACCTTCCAAACAAATATGTATTTGTATTTTTCATTGTGCAATGTATCTTTATTCTAAACCCTGTCTACAACCCAAAAGCTTTAAACGGACTCAAAAAAGGCAGTTAATCCTGATTATCCAATTCAAATGGACAGAAAATAACCTCTCTGCTCATCAAACACTAAACATTTCTACAGAACATAATGTCTTTATCCCTCGCATAACAAGCACACTAGTTTGCTAACTTCAGTGCTCTTTCTGCTTTCAAAGAGCAGGAAGCATTCTGATTTAATACAAGCCATTCATATTTGGAGCCAAGCTCAGCCGACACCTTTGACACCCCTCAGCATGTGTGTTTTTTTCTGTTTGATCAGCTGCAAGTCAAAACTAAAGAAAGGGGAAAACAATAGAGGAATCAGCATTTTTACTCAGACAAGGAAGGACAAACCAGATGCAGCAGATTGGATGTTGATGAGACACCAGGTACACCAGTCAGAGTGGCACCGAGCTGCTGAATGAATGACAAACAGGTGACTGCACTGGAATGACAGCTATTATTACGCAGCATGGCAGCCAGATAAGCAGAAGCATGGCAGAGATCACCAGCAGTTGAACTATGAATGAGTTAAAGATGGGAACTCATCATCTAAGAAAGCAGAAAACACAATCGTGCGACACGCTCTTTAAAAAGTGCATAATCAATACGTCACTGTGTTTTTTAATAAGTTAAAATCACTGTGTCTCACTTGTACACCACGCTCCAGCTAAGCTCTTCTATATTTAGCCAGCCGATGACGCATTTATGAATAAAATAAAAAAAATAAAAAACAGAGGCTCTGCCACGTGTATTATTACTACCGCATATCCTTTCATTGCTACCTGACAGGAAACACTGATCCACGTAAGCCAAGACTGAAGACGGAGGAGGAACAACGAGCAAGGCCAAAGCGCACATAAAAGTGATAGTGAGACCACAAAACAAACGGCAGGAAACCAGAAGCCAGGACGTTAAAAGGTGACCAGGTCAAGATGGTGGATGGAAACGAGAGAACACAATAAATAGGAACCAGGAGCAGGAAAAACCACAAAATCATGCAAACAACAGTCGTAGTTACAGTATGGACAGGACAAGACAAGTAAGATGTGCAAGACGACCAGACAAATGATGGTGGGTGAAAAAAACAACTTAAAATAATAAACAACAAACTCCTTAGAGAGCCCTACAAATGATTATAAAACAATTCATTAACTGATGTTTACCTGGACAATACAAGGAGGAATTAAAATGACTTCACAAATGAATTTGTAAATAACAACAGATATGTATCGATAGATAAAAAATAGGTTAATGAACAGTTAAAGAAGTTGAAATTTGCTGCTTTTAAATGGGAAAATAAAAGGCCTGAGCCAGTTCTATCTGCTGAAGAAGACCATGAGACAACTAATAAGTTGACTTCTGAGCTCAGATAATTTTGTTACATGTTCTTATTTTATACAAAGAAAGTGACTTTGGCTGTCTATAGCCATATTTCTTTTCCATTTAAATATCAATTAACATTAACAACCATTTGTGAGGCTGCTTCAGTCAAAACAAGAGCAGGATTTTTGGGTGGATGCTGGGCGGCAGGAGGAGTCTGTATGACAAGACGACATGTAGAGCAGCTGATGGGTGTGTTGATGAGGATGAAGGGGGGGAGGCAGATGGCAGAGCGGCTGCGTCAACAGCAACAGACACGAACGGACACACAGTTGATGCGTCTTGACATCAGCAGTGGAGTGACTCATAAGTAGCAATGTCTCTGCTTTGTCTGGCCAAGTGTGAACCAGAAGATAAACTCGACTTTGGACTTGAAGACGCAGCAACAGAAAGAACAGGGCGCGATGGGAAGCTCAGTGAGAATTCAAGGAAAAGTCCTATCTGATTGGAGAGTGAGGTCGGGGGTTCGTCAAGCCTGGGTCATGGAGGGGAAGCAGACTTGGGACCAATCAAACAGCTGGGGGAGGTATTTGGAGGTATCCCGTTCTCCCTACCTGGGGAGGCAGCGTCCCCATCCAGCAGGTTGTCGTCCTCGGTGGTGTGGAAGTCCATGATGACGCCGGCTCCATCCAGCAGCTCCTCGTCGCTGCTGGCGCTGGCGATGCTGTTGTAGCTGTTCCTGCAGTAGCCTCTGTGGTACAGCTGCTCCGACTCCATTTAGCAACGCCCCGGTGCCCTGGATGATAAGGAGGGAGGGAGGGAGGGGAGTGGTGGAGATATACACACCGTGTTGTGAGGATGCTAGATTATAGAGTCTACAAGGTGAAGTGAGTCTGTCAGGTACACAGATGAGTACGGTTGGTTGTTAACGTGCATATGGACTCTCAGGTAAACAGCAAAGACACAGTCAGGCTGTGATGGAGATTACAGTCACATACACACATTTATAGTCCAGCAAAAGTCTACTTTATCATTTGAACCACAAACCAGAGCAGCTTCCAGTTTAGCACAAACAACAAACACCTGAGCTGAAAGACAATCATCTGGTCACACGTTCATTCATTTTATCCACCCATTACATTTCTGTCCCGTTATATTTGGAGAATGAAGCAACTGGTGCCTTCACTGGGAAACCAAAAGAGCAACAGTGAGTGAGAAGTGCCCACAAAGTCCTTTAATTATTGTAAAGAAATAAAAAGTACATTTCTACATATGACACAGAAAATTTAACCTTTCTTCTATCGTTCTCGTGTGCGTAGGTTTTTCTTTTTTCCTTGTCTGTATATTATAGTCAATACTGTTTTTGATCACTGACTTACATTTCTGCACTCTCACAGACTTTTGTGTTGTGTTTCAATCGTGTTCTTAACTAAAAAGAGGTGATTACTGCTAATAAAACTGGTAAAAAATTACAACACAGACACAGAAATACAAATGTATGCAAAAGTATCAACTATATATTCATGAGATTAGAGAGACAGTCTGACAGAAATATTGTGACTGCTGGAGCGCATGGTGATGGAAGTAAAACAAAAAGGGAATGAGGTGTGGGAGGAATGAGAGAGAAGGGATGCAGGTGATCCATTAGAGTTTAAGGTGAATATGGACTGTCAGGGGGCCTGAGATGGAGAGACGATGAGTTTGATGATGCCAAAGTGAACTCATGAGCCTTGTCCTCATGAGGTGGAATGACTGAGAACAAATATTTGGACCATTTGACCAGAGATGAGAAAGAGAATGAGAATACATTCGACCTATGATTGTAAACCACCAATAAATCTAGTGTGAAAAGGAGTCTTAGCCACATCTCACATAAAAGTCAACATCTCTGTCAACACTTTATTTTACGGGTCTGTCATTTTAGAATCATTTCCTAATAATTTACAAGATTTATTGAGAGTAACTATGTAATCTGGTACTAATTATAGAGAAAATACAAAGTGTTGGAATAAATTAATTCCAATTAATTGTTAATGTAGCGTAACGTAGAGAAAAAAAATGTGAAATATGTCTACGGGCAAGCACACAAATCAACATATGTAAACTTTTTATTTTTTCTCTCTAGTAAATCCCCATTTTCCCTACTAGTAGTACCAAATTACGTAGTTCTATTGAAAAACCTCCTAGAAAATTATGGATATTTGGCAGTGATGTTATAGCAGATAATGTTCTGTTCCTGCACAGCCAAGTGGTGTATTTATAGACTGAGGGATTAAAATGACACATGAGCATCCTCCCTACAATGAGAGGATGATTGTGATAACAATACTGCAGGACCAAAGAGAGCAGAGCGGCGTTGACACACAGCATCTCATCTTTGCTCAAACCTCGCCCCCCTGTGGAAATGGTGGAAACTGCACCAGAATCTGTGACCACAGACGAGACCTAAAATGATCCCCACCAGGACGAGCACAATGACAGACCAATGACTCCGGAAAATTGAAGATAACCTGAAGATATTTATAGGAATATTGGCCTCAGGGCGCGAAGTAAGAGAAGTCACAGAGGAAGAGAGTTCAGGAGAAAGATAGACATTTAATGTGCCCCGCCGCTGTAGCCTGACTGATCTCCACTAATCCTTTACGACCTGACAGGCGACTCCATATTCCTCTATATCTGTGAGAAAAGACTAATAGATTTCTAAGCTCCCTCCATATCAATCTGAATGGATTCGATTTCCTTCTTGATCTTGATTTTTCTTTCCTGCAGTGTGCTGTGGACTTAGAGAAGTGACACTCTGAAAAGGAAGTGAAGAAAAAGAAATGTTGGGAGTCAGCTCAATTGATTTAGGAAATGGGTTTCTCTAAAAATGTGGAAAGTGCTGTAACAAAATGATAATTTTATCCAGCGTATACAGAAAGTTTGCCATGGCAAGAGAAGGTAAACTGCATTTTCAATTGGCTAAAAACAGTGAGTATCAGGATATGTGCTCTCTATTTAATGTTTGCTTTTCAAGAGTAAATACAGCAGAAAACTGCTGCTGCGCTGATTTATTTAGGCTGAAACTGTCAAACATGTTGCACATCCAGCTACAACCTGATCAGTGATGTCACAGCAGGTGTTTTCCTCCTCCTGTTGTGACATCACTGACTGAGGTATGGCCAGAAGTGCAACATGCTTTGCGCCTTGTTCACACACAAGGATTTACATAGTCAGCTCTGATTGTGCAGCTATTTTTCTGTTTATTTTCTACACCGGCGCACAACAAAGTAGTTCATTTCCTGAGGGATGTGTTTCCACGCAATGTTTTTCTCATCCAAGTCCCTGTAGCTTGTTAAAGTTACATCATAAGAGAACTGGGAAGATGGTGCAACCATCAGTTTTGCCTCCAGTTCTTTTACACAGCTGGGTTGAGGAGAAAACGCTGTGCTTCAGTTTCACCTTACTCCCGCACGTCAGAGAACATTTGCATAAAATTGTAACTTTTTAACCTCCCTGCACTGCTGGACGACTTTATAGTATATGAGACACGGTTGGCGGTGCCAGCATGTTTTTGTGAGGTTCAGCAACAAACGGACATCCTGTCACGTCTCCAATGTGTGAATTCACTGTGGCAGCAGCAGCAGTTTTCTGCCAACCAACCAAAAAAATAAAAAAACTACATCACACAAGGATAAAGCACCACTCTACAATCAAAAAACTATTTACATTGTTTTAAGTCTCAATAAACTTTTGTCTCACAATATTCTGATCATAGCCCGAACAATACTGGATTTTTGAGGCTGATACCGTTATATTAATATTTGAAAGTCTGAAAAGTCAGATAACTATATGTGAGCCTTTAACTTGTTTTTTTAAGTACGGTATTGTGACCAATGTGTACTCAGTGGGACATTTTAGTTCAAATATAAACTTCTGGTGGACAAACTATGTAATTGCAACCCTGTTTCTAAACTTTCACAAACACATCTTTGGCAGTTATGTACCGTTCTGGGCAATTGGCTGATCAATATATTTCCAGTAAGCTAATATCGGCCCACATATAAACACGGCCAATGTATTGGTCAGGCTTTAATTCAGATTTATTTTATATTTAAAATGGCTTCAACAGTGCCGACCCTTTCCCTTTAGATGTGGGATATTGCAGTGAAAGTCACTCACCTCTAACAAATAGATTTAGACACTTTGTTATGACAATAATACTACATGATGGCACAAGCCATCATGAACAAAAGCCCTCTGCAAACGCCAACACTGTAGCTGAAGACCACTAATCCTCACTGGCACAAACTCTGTAATGTGAGGCAAAGAGGCAACATTCACTCCAATTCACCATGAGGCAGGACTTTCCTTTGAGCTATATCAAATCAGTGTGACCAGGAAATTCAATTCAGCTTGTTTGCAGAGTCCATTTTGAGCTCATGTGATATCACATCACACTTCAACTATTTTTGTTTGGATTGAAGTTTTTGTGGTAGTCCTGAGGTTTAAAGAAAAACACACACTTTAGCACAGCAGGGGTGCTGATTCACGCAGCATTACAAATTAGAGTGAGAGTATAAAATGCATGATAAAGTCGTGCAATTATCTTTTCAGACAGACAGTTGTGATATCAAATGAACTGTGCTGCTGAGCCTGTGAACGATGGTCTGCTTGTCATCTTTCCTCCTATTTCTCTCTGCTGGTGACATTTGATAGCTATAATTATCACAGTCTGCAGTATATTTGTTCATGTTTCCCCTCGTTCTTTGCAACAGTAATCAAAACAGTAATTATGCCAGGGAGACTAGAGTGTGACGATTATTGAGGAGCTACCCTACAAGTCAGATTTCATGTTGCCGTTTCAGGATAAGTTAAGGAGAGGGAGGAGTGTGTGTGTGTGACGGTTGATAACAGCAGCGAGGGAACAAAGCGTTGCAGGGTCTGCTGATGTTACACAACTAGTTGAGCAGCAAGGGGCCTTATCTTCCTCCGGCTGGTCACTATGGAGGTGTTGCCCAGGCGACTGTTGCTGGGATGTGACTCAGCGTTTTGCCCTCCCTCTAACCGACGGGCTCACACGTCCTCCATAGACAGGGCCGATATAAGTTGACACACATCCTTCAAAAGGCAGCGGGCGGTCGACATATGGATCGCTTTGTAGCAAAACGTCCACCGCGCAGCAGCTCCAATACAACAGGGAGCGCTCACTCCTCATAATTAACAGCATCAACAACATGGAGCCCATCAGAAGACAACTGCACTGACTGTATCACTGACGCTGACTAACTGCTGAAGGTGTGCAGTCGTGCAGTGATGTCAGTTTGAGAAAATAATACACACACTTCTTGTTGATGGAGGAAAACATGCAGATACCACGAATAAAACAAATAACTCTCTCTTCACAATTAATGTCAGATACTATAAGTTGTTACTGTTATTACAGCGTTCAGTGGATTTAACTAATAATGAATAGATTATCACTATATCTACATATATCTGTCCTGCAGTGAAACAAAAAGAAATGTTGCCATTCAAGAAATCCTTCAGTGTGTGTGTGTGTGTGTGTGTGTGTGTGTGTGTGTGTGCGTGTGCGTGCTATCAATTTCGTCCAGCTTAAGCCAGTCTGAGAATTTTACTTGGGATAAAAACAGGAGTCGAATTCAAATCTACCAGACTATTGAAAACATCCATTTTGGGGTGAAAAATCCCGACATGTTCATTAAGGTATCTCAGTACGTTGTAATTTTGTGCTACCAATTGTTTCGTAAGAGCAGGTCTCACTTCTCATTCTGGAGATGTGAAGTCCAGGCTGATGTTTTCATCTGAGGCATATAAGGGAGCGAAAGTCAAGACTGTGATTTAGCAAGATTCAGAAACGTGTTATATTTGCTGGCCTGTATAATCTGACCTTCTACTTCCAGATGAACAATATAGCAAGAAAACAGCAGGCGATCTTACAGACTGGGTCCTATGTGACATGATGGGAGGGAGATAAACACTTAAATGTCAGACGTCACGACTGTCTGACTGTGAATGAAACTCTAAGGTCATGCTTAACAGAATGAAAGCAAACAATCCAGACAGACATAACACAATCAAGAGTGCTGATTACACCAACAGCGATAGCAAGTCAAATAAGGAGCGTTGCAGTGCCTTTGGTCTGCATGACAGTTGCCCGTCAGACAGGTTGAAAGAGTAAATTTGCCACAGACACTTGATTCTGCTGTCAGGGGACAGCTGGATAATCATAACTCATAATTGAATACCTTAACAGTGAAAAGCAAACGGCAGGAAAACACTGACTTAGAGTTTAGACTTAGAGTGTTCAACATTAATTCAGCTTTTAGTGTCAAGGACATCTTGTTGACATGGTTAGTGAAAGGGGTTATGTGGAATAAAATGAATGTCAAAGTGGATGTCCATCATGACCAGGGTCACACAACTACTCACACTGACACCGAGGCTTCCATATTTTTATTGCAATTTGCATTTTTCCCACAAATATGAAGTTCGGAGGTCATGTTACTGTACTTTAATTCACATTCAAGAGGAAAAAGAACAGCCTCCCAGCTCACCCTACACATGCAGAGTCCCCTGATGTTTGACATGCTGTCTGCTGAAATGATTAGCCAAATTAATATACATTTATTAAAAGTCATTCAACAAGCAAAAATGACAAACATTTGCTGGTTCCAGCTTCTAAAATGTGAGTAGTTGTTTCCTTTCTCTGGTTTATATCATTGTGAATCGAATATATTTGGGGTTTGGACTGTTGGTCAGACAAAACATGCAATTTGACGACATTAGCTTTTCTCTGGGAACATGCAACATTGGTCTATAAAACGTTTGAAAATGGTTTAAACCAGCCATTACAATTTATATGTTTTACATTAGCCCAAGTTGACATTTAAATTGCTTAATATATCCAAGAAAAGGTCCAGAACCCAAAGATACTCCGTTTATTATCATAGAAGACTAAAAAAAAAAGAGCAAATATTCACTTTTAAGAAGCTGTAGCCAGTGAAAAGATTAATCCATTTTCAAATAAGTTGCCAAATAGTTTTCTGTTGATCAACTAACCGTCATTTTCAGGGGCCTTCACAAGTTTATTAAAAAAACAACAACAACCACCAGGGGACAACTTAATATCTACAGAAAACCTCAATATTATTCCGGCAAATAAAAATGTATTATCCAGCCCAACTTTTTACACTCTATTGCTTTGACAGTAAGTTACACCCTAATAAATGTAGTTACTGTGCTGTAGTTGTGTTGTGGAAATTAGGAAAAAGCTTGTGTTTGGGAGGGTGAATTTGTAGGCAGGAGGACACGCAGCCTTCACAAGCACAAGACTGATTAGATTTTCAGTGCTAATGGTGAAACCATGACACAGCCAGCATGGCAATGAAATCTCACAGACAGTCCTCTCCAGCAGTAACCGTGCATGCATTAACGTTTCATCTGCATTACATGGAGAAAATGACCAGAAAAAAAGCACATCAAGAGCTCCAGTTTCCCCTGGCTGCAGCCGAGGGCCTGGGTCCGCCAAAGCGTCCCAAAAATAAGCCACAAAATATATTCAGACATGCACACAAGCTAACGGCGAATTTCCATTGACTTCACACAAACTGCACGGCATCACTGGGCCGTTAGCGTGCAAGCTAGCTAGGGAGCAAGAAGGATGTGAAATCAACCTGTGAGCTCACTAAATTTGACAGCGATGGGACGGATGGAGGGAGGGAGGGATGGATGGATGGATGGATGGCCTCGGATGTTTTAACTCACACATATCTCTATTCTCTAACACACACTAAGCTAACAGTCATTACCGCCAATAAAAAGACAGGTGCAGCGTACCTTCCTGATGCCTCAATTCCAGCTCGGACACGACAAGTCATCCTTTTTCCTGAGTTGAAACGAGGATTTTTTTTGTTTCCTACACGAGTGGATTTGACATTCCCCTCATCATGATGGTGTTTTCTGTTTTCAGTCCCATTCCTGTGTCAGTGACGTTCACTTCCTGTTTCACATCCCAGCAGCGGCGGCGGCTCCCACTCACAGTGCCTGTGGTAGGAAAACAGGCAGGAAGGGGGACATCTGATCAATAATTCATCCAGTCACTGCAATCAAACTGGCTGGGATATAAGTCACTAACTAGAAATGACCACCTGTATTTCTGCACGGCAAGTGGTTGATTAAGTTCATTTATCAAGCAAGAAATACAGTTGTTATAGGGTCTTAAATGTGAGAATTGTGATATTATAAATATTTTGGGTCTTGGACTGTTGGTTGCCAGTGGTAGAAAGTAACTAAGTACATTTACTCAAGAGGTACTTGAGTATTTCTCTTTTATGCTACTTTAAACTTGTTCTCCACTACAATTCAGAGGCAAATATTGTACTTTTTACTCCACTACATTTATTTGACAGCTTTAGTTACTAGTTACTTGAGTCTGTTTATAATACAAAATATAATCAGCAAATAAATGATGATGTATTTTTATGGATAAAGAAAAGACTTTATTGATCCCATTTGTGATTTTAGGCTGGGAGAGATTAAACATTTCATTGCAGACAGTGATGTCTTTTGCATCAAGCAAAAGGAGGAAAGTGAACTGTTTATTTGTATTGGAAACAAACCAAGTGAAGGTGATGTTTTTGTGATGATGTTTGAGTGTATAGTCTTTCAGCACAACAGTATTTAATTTAATCACAGAAGAATTCCAGGTTAATTTGTACATATCCATTCAGAACCACAGATCAACACATACCAGTAATTAAACTTTAACAGGAATGCTTTACTGTAAGCTTTTGCCATTTCCTCCTACTTCTTCTATTGTTACTACCCAACAGTGCCATCTACTGACCAGTACAAGTAATTTCAATCATTTACAGACTCATTTGGTCTGAGCTGATTATCTTGATATAGACAAAAAGCTGTGAGTGAGCGTTATTAACTGGAAATGATGTACTGTATCTACTGTAGTGATGACTCAAAGGTTAAACCAAAAGCAGAGATGGCTGATTTCCGCCTTAGCCAGCATGAGTAGCTCCAATCATCTACAGTTCACACTTTCATCTCATCAAGAGCAGAACATGTTTACACTTCCCTAATATTTATTCATTAAAAGCTTCATTCGACAAGAATGTATGCTTCTTTCCTCACACAGTGAACTAATGTTTGATTGCTGTTTAGTTTATTGCCTGTATTCAGCCTGTCCTTTCAGTGACACAGACTTTGAACTTTGCCCTTCTCTTGTAGTCAAGTCTTCTCCAGACTGTGATAGAAACCAGTGTCTCTGCGGTGCTGTTGGACCGGCATGTTCCTCCTGGTGCTGCTGACTTTCTGCATGTCGATCTCCACCAGCACCATGCCTGGCTTCTCCTCTCCGCAGTCGCCCAGCACCTCACCCCAGGGGTTCACCACCAGGGCGTGGCCGTACGACAAGCGTTTCTCATGGTGCCGGCCGACCTGCGCCGCCGCCAGGACGAAACACTGGGTCTCGATTGCCCGTGCACGGAGTAACACCTGGGAATACATACATGAAGTTTGTGTTTGCTTGGGTTTATATCTTATAGTATAGTTATCCTTTCATGACTAGCCTGAGCAATCAACAAATTCAGTCTGCTGTTGTCTTATCATGATTCATCCCACCTCCCAGTGAGCAGCTCCCGTTGCTACAGTGAAGGCAGATGGGTATGTCAGAATCTCAGCCCCATGTCTTTGCAGAGCCAGTGATAACTCAGGGAATCTCAGATCATAGCAGATGCCCAAGCCAACCTGTGGCAACAATATGAAAATGGTCAAAACAAAGACACAGAACACAAAACTACAGCTGGGAAGTGGATCCAAAACATGCCATGACTGTATCTTAGAGCTAAAATTTACAATTGCTGAATAGAAATGTGTTTCTTTCCAGTAAACTCAGTCGAAACCTGACATAATAAATACATTACATGTAAACATAAGTTTGTCTTCTTTTAAATGGTCCAGTCAGGAACGCTTGGACTGTTTGGGAATACCTCAACAGCTTGCTGGCCTATGTCGGAGATATTTTGCATTTTGCATTAAGGTTTCAGAGCTGAAAAATATTTTTATACTCCTCAACTGTTGTAGTTTTCTGTGACAGTAGGTTTCTCAGACAAATCACCTAATAAGAATAATTCCTGTGCATTTAGAGGTCTACTTGGTGATAATTATTATCTCATAAAATGACACCTTGCCGATGGGAGTTTGGACCGGAGAGACGAGGGAGGGTCCAGGGATGGTGAAGGCACTTTCTTTAAGGGATATGCCTTTTTCTGGGAGCTCCACATCAAACAAATGGGACTTCCTGTAGACTGAAATGATGTCACCTGTGGGTGTAATAACAATGTGTCAGTGAGTGTGTGTGTATCTGTGTGTACCAAAAAGAATCGTCAAGTGGAAAACATATAAAAAGTATTTAATAAGCCCTTTTTATGAGTGTGCGTCTGTGTGTGCAAGAGAGTGAGAGAATGTCAAGAGAGACTGTTCAATGGACAGTACCTTTATCATTAATTATGATGTGACTGTTGTAGATTCGTCTGTCAGACTCCCAGTCATGTCCTCGTTCATGAAATCCTCCAAGAGACAGCCACACTTCCAACTTCCTGGAAGAAGGAGAGGTTAAAATACCCGTAGAAATAGTAAACAAGACAGTGTCAATTATTCACATCTTCTTCACATGAGAAAATAGTAACTAGATTTAACTAGCAGGTACAGTCTTCCTGTTAAAGTAGCTGCCTGATATATGATTGATTCATAGTTTTACATTGTTTAAAAAGGGGTACCTATGTCAGTGTTTCCAAGGAACAGAAATAAAAAAACTTGCTTGTCTACCTGGCCAGATGAGTGTATTGTGAGATTGTGTCTCCTGTCAGGCTCTCGGACAGTGACAGCGTCTCCTCTCGGCTGGATCCGATGTAGTCAAAGCCCTCAGGTAGGAAGACCATGCTGGCCCCTCGCTCCTTGGCTTCCTCCACCAGCTGTTTACAGGCAGAGAAGTTGGCCTCTTTGTCCGGGGTGGCTGTCACCTGACACACTGCAGCCACTGGGCGAGGTGAAGTGGACATCCTGCATGAAGAAGAGGTTGTTATCCAGTGCACAGAAGCTGCAAGCCAGGCAAAGATGTCAGGACAACCATGGTTGATCATTTACTGAACTAGTTATTCTGTTATACATTTATGGTGTTATACTGTACAGCTTTGCACCCATGGTGATCTTACTAGGATATGGGGACATTTACATAAACCTTACCGCCCAAAATCATTTAAATAACACAATACAAATGTAGTCTTTATCATAGGCTAGCGGTTAGATATCAAAACAATATATTCCCTTGTCATAATAATAAACATACCTGTTTTGCAGGTTGATCCGTTGCCTCCAAGCTGGTAGAGAGGTCAAATACTTTGCAGAAGTTCCCACAATGCACCTGACAATGAACATTGGTCCAAGAGACCCAGACAAAATTAAGTTTGGTTCAGTGTACAGCAGGAAGGATCAGCCGAGCTTCTTTCTTCTTCTCTGATGTTTATTAGAAGGTAGAAACCAGCATTGAGGCGCACCACCTCCACCTGCTGGAGAGGATTTGTCTTTGTCAACATGTATTGGTAGAGTGTTGAGACGGAAATATATACATATATAGTAACAAAGAAGAAAATGAACAGTATACTAGGGGTCCATATAAAATAATACGATTAATAAATAAAATTAAGCAAAAGGTTCAGCAGCTCAGATGATTATCTTGAACATGATTATACATTAAGAGTCTGACTTTAAGGGTTTGTGGTTGGTAGAGTGCTGAATGGTTTGGATGTACTTGGCAATTTATTTTTGAACATTTTAAACATAGGTTTTCTGTTCTAAAAATTTACTTTTATGGATATAACATTTGCTAAAATGACAAAAACACATTATAAAAACTAAACAGCACATTTGTAAATAGTGAGAACACCAGAGAGAGGTGCTGTTCATTTGTATGTCTTTGTGTAAAATATTCTAGACCAATTGCAGTAGACTTTATGTTGCTTGTTCAAAATTCAGAATACTATTATTCAGTCATTGGATGTTTCTGAGTGCCAGGACACCAGTTGCTGATACAATTGCTAAACTCTCTTGTAAACTATTCATTGTGAGCTAAATGAAAATCACAGGCAAACAAACACCCATTGGCTTTGTCAGCCCAGCAGTAGAGAAAAGCGCCAGCCATTTCGATAATTAACAGATTTTTACCTACAATATAAAATTGAAACGACACGATATTGACTGTCTTCATAAATGTAAGGAAAACAAAAAACATCCTTCCAAACTGAACTACATTTCCACACAGGCACTCATGTGAACCAGCTCCACACGTCCTGCCTGGGGTCCTTCTCAGCAACACCCTTCCAAAATGGCAGCCAACAGTAGCAGCACGGGTAGCAAATCCAGCAACAGCGCCGGTGGAAAACAGTCCGGCCCGTCAGCCGAACAGGTACCCTCACCTCCACCTCAGGCTGCTTTAGTCGGTACAGTCATTGTCGTTGTTGCTCAGCCGTGTCAGGTGAAGCTAAAGCCGGTAATATGACTCCCAGCTTGCCAAGGCTAACGCTAGCTTCCCCATCGCCATCATCCGGCCATCGTTCTGCTTTCTCACCACAAAGCGTTACAACAGAGAGAGCCAGAGTGAGGCCATACACATTATTTGCATGTACATAGAGTTTGTCACTGTTTTTTTTTTTTTTGCTTCTAACAAACAGTTTAATAGGGTTTAGGTGCATTTAAATGAGCGTACCCCTCTAATTGGATGGGGTGCTTTGGTTAATGAGTCCTGCCCAGTTGACAGACACTGGGAGAAGCTTTTTTTTTTTTTTTTTTATCACTGAAGACCACCCAACCCTATTTTACTAACGTCAAGGTACACTATACCTATCCTTTTCTCAAGTACAAGTAGTAGTTACTACTATGTAATACAAAAGTCCTGCATTCAAAATACTACTTTTGTAAAAGTACAGAACTATAGGGCTGCAACTAACGATTATTTTATTGATTAATAAATTAATCTTTAGTCTCTAAAATGTCGGAAAATATTTAAAAACGCCTGTCACAATTTCCTACAGCCCAAACTGACATACTCAAATAGCTTGTTTTGTCTGTCAGTAATCCGAACATATTGCATTTATAGTGACATAAAAGTAGTAAATCCTAACATTTTAAAGGCTGTAACTAACTAACCACTTACTAAAGTTGTTGCTGTTTTTGTGAAGTTGTAAAAGTCACATGTATTTTACTCCATAAATTATTCCGATTAATATACATGAAGTCTGTGTGTCTGTATTGTTGCTGACTGCGTATTTTTGTGTGACAGGTGGTGGCAACATTTCAGAGGATGCGTCAGGAACAGCGCAGTATGGCTTCTAAAGCTGCAGAGTTGGAGATGGAGATCAACGAGCACAGGTTGATAGTAGATGTTCCCACCTCTGCACACTTATTGATTCACTGTCTTCTCCTTTTCATATTTGATCAAGAAAGACATTTCCTATAACAATCTCCTGCTGAGCTAGCCACCATAGATCTGATATCGCTATGTTTACAAAAATCTGCATTAGCGTTCATATCTTGTCCAAAACTCTAATGTCATAAAAATATATCCTTAGTAAGAAGTACAGCACAATCTGAGAAATGAGACAGCTGAGAGGATCTTTTAAGTGTCTTGATGGATTCATTTTTGGTTTTTAACATCACTTTTTTTCCTATCCAGCTTAGTAATTGACACCCTGAAGGATGTGGACCCTTCGAGGAAATGCTTTCGTCTAGTAGGAGGAGTGTTGGTGGAGAGGACGGTAAAAGAAGTTCTACCAGCCTTGGAAACCAACAAAGAACAGGTGATGGATGAGAAAAGAAAAACAAATGTACTAGTACATTATCTTGAAATGTATTAGCAAACTTGGAAACAGAACAACAAATATAAAGTGTCATGGTGTTTAATTGTTTATTGTAAGGTAACATAACAAGTCAGAAGACTGAAAATGTCATTTAGTAGATAAGGTCTCACTCTCTTCCCTTTTTTCCCCCCACAGATCTCCAAAATAATCGAGTCCATCAACACACAGATGCAGTCGAAAGGGCGGGAGCTCACAGAGTACAGGGAACGCTACAACATCCGGTTGGTGGGAGAGGGCGAAGGAGAGGCACAGGGCCAGTCAACAGCATCTTCCAGGGACAGCGAAGGAGGCGGTTCTAAAAGCGGAGCTGGCGTTTTAGTGTCGTAGTTTGTAATAACAGAGAGTGACAGTAGGGCCTTATGATTTCTGCAGTACTGAAAATATAGTTGGAGTCACAAAATCTAGGTTTTCACTTTTCACAGGATAAGTTTGGTTTTAGAGATGGTGAAATTTCTGCTAAACATAATGCACTTGGTATTGAAGTACTTTGACACAAACAGTACACATAGTGCTCTGCTTACGTATGTGAGTGCTAGTGCATGTAAACAATTAAGGCTGTTTGTCTTACATTTGCCTTTCAGTGAAGCTGACTTTTTTTGTTTGTTTCTGAAATATTGTGGCATAAATTAAACAATTAAATTCAAGTAGTACTTGTTTTAGTCTTACTCTCATTTACACACGAGCGAGTAAATATTTTACTGTCTCAGATTACAGAAAATATCTTTCCCATGTAAGATATAATTGCAAAGTTAAAAAATCATTTTAAATGCCTAGAACATACAAGACGGTTATTAAATAAAAACTAGATCACAGTGCATCTTTAAGTAAACGGGCTTTTGCATTTTTGTAAACTTAAGATTTTGGACAAACAACTTAAAAATTGGGAAAAATAAAAGCTGATTTCGTAGGGCCCTAAAGTAGGTTGAGCTTTGAAAAAAGTCACCCTTGCCAAGGCAGCACAGGTCCTGGAAGGCATTTTGACAACGTGTTATGAGCATGAACAAGAGATTATACTGTAAACGTAACTATAGATCAAAATGAATGTGTCAGCTTTGTTCACCTGCCGCTGTGAAACATTTTGTTCACAACTCATAAAATTGTCTTCACACTTAAGCCATGCACAGAACGGCTGCTGGTTTGTATTCATAATGCTGATGTGAGGTCAGTTTGTGTTCAGTGGTCCTATGACGTGACCAGTGAGTGACAAGAAGTCAGTGCTACCACCTCAACTTGATAATAAAGCCCTGTCACTGAAAACACAATAAAACTTGTCGTATTCTTTCTGATCTGTAGAACATGCTCGAGCTTCGAGTGGTTAAATTAATTTGTTAACAGTCTAAATTGAGGAAATGCCACCTAGGACCTGATGTGAGCTGTTCACACTGTTTATGTAGTTGTAAGGACAAAAATGTTTTTGTTAATGTTCATGAATAAAGAATGTCACAACTGTGCTTTTTTTGTGTGGTGTCTTAAATCTTTTTTAAAACTTTTTGTATATTAAAGAGGAGAGCTTTACACTGATACTGTACCTCATGTCTATCTACAGTATAGAAAAGTCTGATGGTCCACTCCATAGACATGTGAATATGGTATTTACTAAGTAACATAAACAAAATACTATGACTATATGAGTAAATAAGGAAAACTAGACACATGATCTATGATTTTTTTTTAAAAAGATGATAAAAGTATTTAAAAAATCCGACGAGGATGGGATTCGAACCCACGCGTGCAGAGCACAATGGATTAGCAGTCCATCGCCTTAACCACTCGGCCACCTCGTCTTCTGGACTCCTCTACACTAGTAATTACTTTCTTGTAGATTATTATAGATTACCTATCTTCAGCACCCTCATTCTTACGTAAACTGCCGTAGTAGTGGAAATAGCCCTTGATTCTCACCCGTGACCGTTAGTTATCACCAGTTCAGCTAGCAGTGCTCCAGGGCCTAATTCGGTGGCGCCTTTCCCCCTGACATTACGGTTATTACGTATCGACATGCGCCGCTGCAGAAGCAGCAGCAGCAGCAGCTCAGAATGGTAACAACGGTGTTAAATCTTGATGGAGGTCACGGAAACTGGATTAGTTTCGTCGTTTTATTCGTGCTGTCGAGTTCCGTATGAAAATCTGGGGCAGCGTTGCCACCAACCAGCAAAATATGCAATCAAGTATTTGTTGCATTTCCAGCCGAATAGGCTGCATTGTTAGCATCGTGATAGCAATGTAGGTAATGTTAGCTGGGACGCTTGGACAGAAATAGGCAGCCCTCAAGGAAACGGCAGTCTGCTCTGGTGTTTGGACCTGCTTTGTGTACAGTAATTGGCCAGTTTGCAGTTTCTCTGGAATGCATCTCTCTAAGAAATGTTCCGCCTTCAAAGTGGTGCTGAGTGCTCTGCTGATAGTGGCGCTCCTGCAGCTCATATACCTGTCCTTCTTATCCAAGTTTCACGGTAAGCAGCAGCGGTACCGATACTCTGAGCTCTTTGGAGGCTCTGGGGGCAAGAAAAATGGGCACCCCGAGAAAAACTCACGGAAGGAGCGTCTGAGGTACTCGCTGTCTACTGGTGGGATCTTTGACAACAGTGGTCAGTACCGGGTGTACAAGAACCTGATCAAAAGTGATTTCACCACAAATCAGAAACCAGGATCCGACCCCAGCTCAAATGTCCTGGCTTTAGCTACACACACGACCATCAACAACCTGTATCATCTGGAATCTCTTCTGGAAAGGTGGCATAACCCTCTCTCTGTGGCCATATTCGCACATGGGCAAGATGTCAAGTTTGCCACAGCTCTGGTCTATGCACTCAGCTTCTTCTGCCCTCAGATTCAATCCCTGGTGGACTTCCACTTGGTCTGCCTCTCAGGAGAGATGGCCAGTTTCCCTGAACAAGACCGCGAGCATTTTTCTGGGCTTCAGGACTGTCCGTCCGTGTTCTCCAGACTGGAGACTCATAGGGATAAATACAAGAACTATGCCATCAGTGGAAACATCTCCTATCCCAACAACCTTCTTCGTAATGTTGCCCGAGGTGGCACAGAGTCCTCCTACATCCTGGTCATTGACATCGACATGATGCCAAGCGCTGACCTGCACCAGCAGTTTCTGGCCATGATCATGAAGCGTGAGGCAGCAAGTGATGAGGTATTTGTCTTACCTGCCTTCGAGATCCGCCACGCCAGGAAAATGCCTGCCACCAAGACAGAGTTGGTTCAGCTCTACCAGGTAGGTGAGGTCCGGCCGTTTTATGAAGAGCTGTGTCCCCGCTGTCAAGCCCCCACCAACTACTCGCAGTGGGTTAACAGCCACGTTAGAGAGACGGGCACTCTGGAAGTTGCCTACACGCTCACCTGGGTGGACCCCTGGGAGCCTTTCTACATCGGGCCCCGCACTGTGCCCCTCTATGATGAGATCTTCAAGCAATATGGCTTCAATCGAATCAGCCAGGTTTGTAAAATGTGAAAGTTCACTCTTGACCATGGAAATCCTAGTTTGATAAAAACAAATTATAACTCCAGGTCCGTGAACTAGCTCCTGAAGACTGAGATCCAATTGAAAGCTCTGTAAAAAGTGGACCATGAGTTAGGCTTTTTTTGTCCAGGTTGAATATTGGCTAATGCACACCAAGTTGGCAGAAGGCTTTGGGGAATTTATTCTATGTTGAATCAATGAATTATTTCAGCTGTAGTTTCTTATCTCCTTCGTTGCCTTCTTTTTATCCACTTCCTCATTCCTCTCTTCTTCCTGAGGCAACATCTCTACACCCTGGTCCATCTCCTCTCCCTTCACTGCCTCTTTCTGACACCTCTTTCCTCGTCCCACGATGAATGACGTCCATACTATACTTTTACCGTCTTCATTGCATCTGCTACCTATCTTCCTAATGCCATGTCATTCTCTTCCTCCTCGTTTCCCCTCTGTCCTCCTTGCTGTCACCTTTCTTCTCACCTCTTCTGCCCTCTGCACAATCTGTCTTGTCTCATCATTCTCATCCACTGCTTATCACTTCCCACCTCATGTCTGCCTTCTCATCCTGTCTTTCCGTCTCCCTCCAGACCTGCGAGCTCCATGTGGCCGGATACAGGTTCTCGGTGCTGAGCTCAGCCTTCGTGGTGCACCGGGGCTTCAAGATCCAGGGGGAGTTCCACGCCAGGAAGGAAGAGGAAAACAAACGCAACCGGGTTCTGTTTCGCAGCTTCAAAGAGGGCCTGAAAACCAAATACCCATCTTCCAACCGACGATGCTGAAACAAGATGAGGACTATATATCCTGCCTCTATCAGTCTCTAATGAAACCAGTCTTCTGCTGAAATGATGGACATACATTTTTCTTATTTTAACCAGATTTAGCTTCCAGTCAGGCTCTCCCTGCCCAAAACATTGTAGTTTTATTGTGATGATGGCACAGTAGGAGTTTAATCTAATCCAACTCTTGGGTGTATTTCAAAATGAGCAGCAGGGAAATGTTCTCTGGGGTTTTCTGAGAGCTGCTAGTTGGGACTGAAAGGAAGAAATGATCATTCAAGATTGGAAAACTGGCTAGCGACTCATGAGATTATTGCTTTTTGAATCAAAATGCAAATCTAAAACCTAGATGGCATTTGATCGACGTTAATGTTAAAGCATATGAGGTACGTTTTCTATTTTTTAAACATTTCTGAGCTTTTCCACATACAAAAATAGACACAAAAATGTGACCGCAAGACAGAGTGATCCACTCGGAGAGATATCCTAAGAAACACTGTATTTAACATGAAGTTTAAGGTTCTACATTTCATGACAGCTGATCAAAGATTGCTTTGTTCCTCAAAGTCCAACTGAAATCATGTTTAATCATCCCTTTTAACGATCAAATGTATTTTTTTTTTTTTATCAAAAGGAAGAAAAGGTCTTTCAATCACAAAGATAGAACCGTGACGTTACAGCTTTATGCAAATACACTTTAAAATGAAGAGATATGATTGGCTGTGAGAAAACAAGTTGTCTGTCTACGTAGATAGAGAACTAACGCCCTTCTGACTGGCTAATGTAAAGACGGGGGCACAATCATGAAACATAAATTTTCTCTCAAAGGTGAACACAGCAGATGGATTTACAAGGTACACATGTATGCTGTAGCAGAAAAAACATGCAATTCTATTTCAGTTGCTGACTTAAATTCTGGCAGGGGGTCCACAAAAGTCTAGCCTGGTTCCAGACATTTGTCAGATATTTTCAGCTATTATTCAATAACAATAATGAAGTGAAACAAAATGGCAGTTCAGTCTGATTATCAGGTTAACTGCAAACCCAGTTTTCAGTTCTTTTGAATATTGTGCCAACCAATGATCCAACCACCAGATGGCAGCAGGTACGTGAGCGTTAAGTGCAGTGTTGCAGTATATATATTTTTGTCTGAAGTGAGTGTTAGAAACACTACAGCAGAACACAGGGATTACACAACACCAGTGTTGTTTGGTGCTCAGGGGGATGTCTGCGCCACAACTGTCAGCACACATCAGAAATTTCCAGTACCCTGCGAGTGCTTGTTCTTGCCGCAAACTGTCTGAAGAGATTACTCACAAGTCATGAGGACAACGACGCACTTTACAGAGAACGTTGTACAACACTATAATTTCACAAAGACTGTGGAAAACTACTATATTATAACACTGAGGATCTAACACTGGTAGTTGGTTAGATTATCTAGAGTTGGGGAAGTAGAGTATCTGACGGGCCCAGTGGGCCACAGGTAGAAATGTAGCATGGTTAGTGGATAGAGAGAGAAAATACTGCACAAACAACAGCAGCTTGTGTTGTCAAAAGGATTCCTGTGGAAATGTTTATCTCAACACCACTAGAAAATAGCTAATTATTGATCTTACACATTATTCTGTAACCTACTGGTACATACAGTACATAAAGTATTAAACCTTGACTACCACTCTTCTTGTGTCTAAGTGAAAATGCATATGTATTTTAAAGTATGCTCATACAAAAAAAGTGTTAAGTTGTCATGTAATTGTTGATTTTGGAGAGATTTAAATAATCTTTCCTTCCTCACTTGTAGTGTTTATGATATATTTATTGTGAAAATGTTTCCTTCAACTGGACTTGATTGAACCTTTTTTTTCTGACAACCCCAAGCAAGAAAATTGTAGCACAAAATTGTGTTTGGTGCGAAAAATTATGTTTGGAACATTTGTGTTTTAGAACCACTATAAAATCACTTTTATTTGGTATTTTTGGAGTGAAATCAATTTCAACAAATGCCCTTGTGTGATGACGTGGTGCGGTGCTTTATTTGTCATGTGTCTTTTCCTTTCTTGAAAATGCATTTCATTTTGTATTTATTTTGTCTTTTTGTGTTCACAAAATATAATGCCTGATTTGTATTGTTGGAATTTCTATTAAACCAACAGGATGACTTTTATTTGACCCATTACTGTCACTAATTGTACTTATACAAGATACAGTCAGTTGGTACAACTACTGAACACCATCAGTCATCAGAAAGCTCTTTGGAGCACTTGATGCACAAATCCAATAAATTAACTTCACCAGAGGGATTTGTAATGACAAGAAAAGTCAACAGTGTTTCTCAAAGGATCACTTAAATAGGAGGTGAAAAAGCTGAGGGCAGGACAAGCCAAGAACGACAGTGTTCAATGTCTATGAAACATGTTCCTAACAAACATAACACAGCAGATTTCACTCATTTGAGCTTAAATTGTGTCTTAAGTAAGAATTTGTTGACTTTTTTGTGGTGGGTCATTCAAGATATCAGTAGGAGTATCGTTCACCAAGCACTTGACACAGTTGACATTAACCTGTGGTGTAACATGGCTTAAGATGGGGGTTTAAAGGCATCCCTGCACGAATAGCATGTGATGGGTGATTACAGGGCCAATCAGGCCAGCATCCAATTAAAAGCTCCTATTTAGTAATTAAGATCTGTATTAAAGTGGACTTTAAGGAGTTCTCAGTAAGGCTCCAGTTTGATATGGACTGAATTACTTCTGTTATGGCAACCAAACAGCTGTACCACCTGAGTAACCACAACTAATATTTCTGAAGAACAGTGTTTCACATTCTATCCTATTAAATGTCTCTGTATGACAAAAGCCAGTTTTAGAAAGTTGACGTAGAAAATTAAAAACATTCATCTGTTTGCATAGCTGTAAAGTATTGATCGGTGAGCTGGCCATCTGGTGGTGAAGCACGTGTGACATTCGGCACTTGACAACTGTCCGAGGCACTGTGGCATTTTGTGGCTAAGCCTGCATTACCAGGTTCAATAATGAACCAGGCACACGAGAGCTAGTAGCACTACCTATACTCTGCACTCTGTACTTTAGATCTGCTTTCAGTGGGCACTCCTACTCATCATCCACCTAATCAAATATCTGGCACTTTTGCTTTCTGGTCAGTTTATCACGCCTTCCACTTATAAGCAAGTCCTGAACAATATTTTACATATAAGATTACTCATATAAAAAGCTTTGTCTCATACTTTTATCCAATTTTTTTTCCGACTCTGCATCAAGCTACATGAAGACTTATTCTTACAAGGTTTATGTAAAAATACATGAATTAGAAATACCACTTAAAGCAGTTATTTTCCTGCAACATACAACTCCTTAAATAAGCTGTTGAAAAATGTAGAAAATGACTACTCTACAAAGAGGTCATGCTTCATCTGCCCATGGTGTTAATTTTCTTCTCCCCTCTCCCCTCTCCCCATGTCCTGGGTGTTAATAAAGTGGCAGAAGGTGCAGAAATCTTAGGGGGGGGTGTGGCTTGTGTGGATCAGGTTTGGTGAGGTAAAGTGGGGTTTATATCGACAGCTTTGGGGAGTGGAGGCTTATCTGGGTCAGAGAGCTTTACGACAGAAGCAATTAGGGCTGCCCTCTCTTGTGTACGCTAGCAGGAGGGAGGCCTCCCGCTATCTAGATTAGCCACCCTGCTAAGGCCAGGAGAGCTCCACGGCTTCTGGACGGTGGAGGGAACCAGCTGGAGGGCGAGATGAGCAGGCGGTAGGGGGTTCCTCAAGAGAGAGAGGGGGGAGGAAAGGGTGAGGGCAACGAGCGCAAGGGGTCAAAATACAGGCATTGTAGACATACAGGCCCTTCTGGGTCAGTGAATGGGTGAGAAATGAAGAAGTCAATGACCCATACTGATGAAAGGAATTTGCTAAATGAAATGTGGGTACAAATGAATTGGTTGTTTGTCGACTGTGGCATGTTTAACAGCAGTTTGAAGAGAAAAGGACTATAGAGGATGTTTATGCCACTCAGCTTAACATCAGTGATTTCATCTAATGAGCCACTTGACTGGAAGGATTTGCAAGTGATTAGGCTGAATGGTTGAAGAGATCTTTACATTTATTGAATAAATGATTTAAGTGTCTCAAAGGGGGTTTAGAATATATTACATCAGAACACTGACATAGAAATAAACTACGATTACATAAATGTGTATTTGCAACACTAGAGTATGTCAGAGAGTTTCAGCAGTTCTGTAACAAAAGTCAGTCACCCAAAAATAAAAATATGTGAGTGGGTATACAGGAAAATTGAACAAGTGTCAAAAAGTTTAGACAATAAAAGTTTTTAAACTTTTCCAATGAGGTAAAGCACATCCGTCCATGCGGGTTGATAGAATGTTGAATTACTAGACTGACATATTACAATATTACACTTTATAATGATATAAAGCAGCAGAGATAAGCTGCCAATTGTCACATTTGAGAAGAATGAAACAGAATGTTTCAACTAATTGTTTCAGCATAAAAAAAAATAGCTTCATCTTGTCTGTTCTTCTGATATCAATAAAGTCACTTTTAAAGTGTGAGAACTATAGCTTCTTATTTTACTGAAGCTGTGTGAGTTGAAGTCCCAGTTAAGAGCTGCAGGTAGCAATTATTTTCATTATCGATTAATTTGCAGATTATTTTCTGGATTTATCGGTTAACTGTCTGCTCTAAAAATGTTTTAAAAAAAATAGGGAAAAAAACGCCTTTCACAATTTCCCAGAGTCAAATGTCTTTTATGTCCAACCAATAGTAAGAAACCTTTAATGTTGAATTAATAATGAAATAAAACAGAGAGAAGCCGTAAATCCTCACATTTCGAGAAGCTTGAACCACAGAATGTTTGGCATTTTTATTTGAAAAATGACTTAATCGACTAAACGATTATCAAATTGTTTTCCGCTCTAATGTTATGTTACTGTCTCACCCTCAAAACAGCTCACCCTCAATACTCTACAATGCCCTCTTCTAGTAACACACTCCACCTGGCTTTCTTCTTTTATAATTAACCTCCCCTCTTCTCTTCCTCATACATGTGATGTGTGTGTGTGATGTTACATGTTAATTACATGCAGGTCTGACAGCTGGGAACATGAGACACTCACAACAACAGATTGTAACCACACGCTGAGCACGTCTCTCTGAGATGCAGCCATCCGTTTCACTTAAACAAGTGAAGGCTTAACTGCCATCAATGCCAGCTTTGGGAGACGTTTACCTGTCTGCTTAGTGGAAAAAAAGCCTCTCAAGCAAAGGGCACGCATATCACTCTGCCTCTAAACCTGGTGTTCTTGGACGACCAGGCTGCCCGCATTTTAAATGTATCCCGTTAAACTAGACTATCCAGACTGGAGGACAGAAGTAATGAGACGTGACACTGCCCGGGGGAAAGAAAAGGAGGCCTAACAGATATAGGTAATCCTTCTCACCAAGGTAATGCCTCTTAGCCTCCTCCCACCCCTGCTGTCACATGAACCCAGCGGGAAAAGACACAACAGACATATAGACACAAATATACACACACAGGTGATGGAAACTATGATACTATAACTCCAGCGTTTACACAACACAAACTGGGTGTATGCCAACAATGAAGGATTTCAGTGATATCACCATGCCTTGCTAATGCTGCGACAGAGAACTAATCAAACATGGATTTTCCTTACTACCTGTACTGATTTTAAAAGTCTATTAAAAGTAGCCCTAAACATTGAAGTGAACTGATTTTACTATAAAGAAGCAACTGTTTTGATATCAACAAACCTGGCTGACCACTTACTGCAGTTAATATACTTAATATAGCAGTTGTAATACAGGAGATTAAGTGGGATTTATTCAATTTTAGTTGAGCTGTCAGCCCTTGTATCAAAGGATCACACAACATGACTTTAAACAAAATCAATATAAGCTAGTTGTGAGGGTGACTGTATTTGTTTTCACTACTTTTTTTGTGAATTTTCCTTGCTGTCCTGACGTCAGTGTTTGTATAACATTGTTGCAGGTGCAGGTGAATAATAGCTAAATATTAACAACAGCTTGAGAGTTGACCCAGCCAGCAGACTAATTTAACTATTAGCGACTACCAACACTAGACCTGTGTGCTAATTCCATGTATGTTAAGGCTGGTAAAGCAACAAAATCATGTATACTCAAAAGAATCAGTATGCATACGCACACTTGATTTTATTTTCGACTGTGTTGTTGATGGACACTATTGCCCCACACTGTAAGGCACAAAGGGAATGGAGGAGCTGCTCACAGCTGCACAAAATAAAAAGACATTCCTAAGGGTCGCAGTGTGTTTGAGTCTTGTATCACTTCCTGTTAGTACAAAAATACATAAAGTTTATTGAAATCTTGTAAAGTAACTGTAAAAAAAACTATACTATGGAAACTGCAAAAATGCTTCATTACCATTAGACAACCTAAATTCTACACAAAACTGCTTTGCTTGTTTGACAACATACACAAATATTTACCAGCATACTTGGGTCATTAGGGATTAGAAAACTCATACACATGTGCAAAACTTCAATATTAAATGTACAAGAATTTGTCAATTTGTGAGATGAGACAGAACACTGTCAGGAGACATCTCAACGTTGACAATACAAATTATAATTCATTAAATGCAGGTCAAATTATTATCTAAGTGTGAGGATAGGCTAAAGAAGTTTGACAACAATTAAATTAAGGCTGTGTTAATGCTTTGCATAACTGAACTTTAATTTGTTTAATACCAGATAAACAAAACACATTAAGTATTTACTTTTATCCTATCAAGCACCACCAAAGTGCAGTCAAGTATCTGATGCCTGACAGTGTCAGCAGCACAGAGGGTCAGAGTGGGCCGGGCTGGGCCAACCAGAGAGGATCAGGGGGACGTAAGTCACCAAAGCAGGAATTAATGAGCATTATAGTATTAGGTAAGAATAAGTTCCACCTTAAATCCCTCAGGATTCCTAAACAACTCCAGTAACACCTGTTACATATGATGATGGAGGGAAGCAGAGGAAGACGAGGGTTTTTTGATGAAGCAAGACAGAGGGTTTTGTATGAATATCAGGCAATATTCGTACTACATTTGTCTTACATAAAATTACAAAACACACCATGTTCTGTTTTTTTTATATTATTGCAAACTCGTACATAGTTTGCAATCAAATCTACTGTATGTACAAGCTGCTCTGGTTGTGTTGTTTCATGTCAGAACAATAATCACTGTTTTACTGAATAATTAAATGAACCCATAAGAGCAGCTGAAACCGATAAAAGTGCAGACAATGAGTAACAAATCAGATATGAAAGAGGGTTTGTGAAACTAATTTTTGTACTCCTGGTATTACTTTGACAAAAACTACACAAGATTAAATCTGCAGTGCCATAAATCAAAACAAACATTAGTTTTTAATTTAGCAACCCAACAGTGGCCTGAGAGGATGTTTGATTTGTTTAACACATACTGGACACATTAAGTGAGGTGGTGGCTGCTGAACCCCACAAAATGCATTTAAATCATCTAACCTTTATTAGTTTTTATACAGTGTAATGTGCAGCAGGCCCTCAGCTCAATTTTAAATTACTTCAAAATTCACAAACACCTTTGTTTACTTAAAAATTACAGAAAAAAGCACAACTTAAGAAGATGAAAATGTATAATTTCCTCATCTGATTCATCTGAAGAGTTTCAAGTCTTTGTTGGTCCCATTTTCACTCTGTTACATCACCTTCTGTGTCACCCAGACAGTCAGCTCTCAGTATTCAAAGCTCCATGACCACAATCAGCAAACAAGAAAACAAATAATCCAGTGCGAGCAGTGATTTGCCGGGCTATTTTTTAAAGGCTTAAATTAGAGTTTGCCAGCTAACCGTGAGCTTGTGATAAGCTGATCCCTCAAACAGCGTGCATGATACTGTCTGAGGGTCGTTCATTGTGCTGCAGGGAACAACGAGCCAATCCACCGTAATGATACCTGGAAAGAACATCTCATTACACAAATAATCTCCAGACTGCTTTCCACTTCACGTCTTGAAGTGGAAAGGAGCTTGTTGCTCTATCTCACTTATTAATTCACACAGAGGGGATTTTCCCTGGAAATGTCAGGAAACCGGGCACAGTGACACAGAACAACATAAGAGAAGTGAATCACGTCACATGCCACAAGATTGGTGACATTTAAGAGTCTCCTTCTGGTTTCCTGATACTTTTTGAAAGCCTTAAAGACGAAAGTTGATCTCTGGAATATGCTTGTCATGATGTGACAATTACCTGATCTACTTCTCTTTTAATCTATACGATTTTTTAAAGAAATCCTGGATGGAAAGCTCTTGGGGTTTTGAAGATGTATGAAAAAGGGTCATGTAATCTTGAGGAAGTCTGTTACCTCCTTATACATACCTTGAAATTTTTAGAAACCAAACCTGACTCATTCCCTCCCCCTTGACCATAACAATTATATGATATCCCACGACAAGTGACGAGTGAACCAAGTGAATTTGGTTAACGGGTCAGTATTTTTTTTTAGTTTAGTTAGTTAACTTAGTTATTTTGCTCAAGGTTACAATTAGGACATTGTTTAGGCTAGTTACAGTTAAAACATAGACTGGTTTTGTACAAACAGTCCACATTTGATTTGTACCTAATACAAATTGAGGCACAGTACATTTGTTACAAAACTTATATAATAAGTTATAAGCTAAAACTGCAAAATAGAGACTTTACATGCTCACAAGCTTTGCCTTGTCTTTTCTCCCATAAGATCACAAAGTTTTTAGTGTTTATTAGGCAGAAGCTTCGAATACACCACAGCCGATAACAAGCTTTTTAGATATTCATACTGGTACGATGTGTGTCTATTTCTTGATTTATATTTATTCTTTATGTATACTAACATATCCATCACATTTCACTGGAGATCTAATTTAAACCTATATAAAATCCCCCACCAGTGTTTGCTGAAAATGCAGTCCAATCTACTTTATATCACCTGTGTCTATTGAATCAAGAGCTCTACCTCTGTCCCTCCTCTCACCACACAGCGACACAGAGCAGTTTTTGTTGTTTGTTTGGTGAGTGCCCCCGGTATGGGCTGAGAGGTAAAGCTAACACACAGTATGTTGGGGACGAGGGGAGGGGAGGACGCAGGGGGATAGACCTGTCTGAGAGGATACTGCTATTGAGTTGCAAATGAGCTTGTAATTAGCCCTTACACATTTGCCTGGAGGGAATTAGTGTGTGTGTGTGTGTGTGTGTGTGTGTGTGTGTGTGTGTGTGTGTGTGTGTGTGTGTGTGTCATTGTGTGTTTTTTAACCCATTTTCCTTAGAATAGGGGTTGACTGTGATAAGCAGATAATACTAATTACTTCTCCTCCCAATTGCTTGTTAATTGTGCTTGGTGTGGATTTATACAGCATGGTAATACCCCCCATTCCACACACACACACACACACACACACACGCCTACACACACACATGCATGCCCCCCGCTTTGCCTGTTGGCAAAATCAACAGGTCATTTTTTAAGCAGGAGGCTTCTGTTTAAGCCACTAATTAATTATGCCAAGTGGGGTTCCACCATCTACGGGTCCAGCCAATGAGGCAGTGTGTGTGTGTGTGTGTGTGTGTGTGTGTGTGTGTGTGTGTGTGTGTGTGTGTGTGTGTGTGTGTGTGTGTAGGGGGGGTACATTCATTTGTAGCTGCTAACAAGTTTAACATATTCTCCAGTCTGTTCTTGGATTAAAACACAATACAGTGACCAAACAGGAAAAAAAATCCATGAAATTATAGATTTATTATCTACTTAAGACAAAATGCCTTTCTGACAGGTTAAATAGTACAGGCAGCACTCTTACAGTAGTTAACATTACAGTATAGTGAAACTAGAAGTTTGAGTCTATAAAATGTCAATCATCTTTGTCACCACTTGAGCCACAGAACAACATATCCAGCCATTTTCTGTACTTGTTTACCCTGATCAGAGTTGCAGACTGACAAGAAGCTAAAACCTCTGCCAGTACGTTTTGGGCAGGAGGCCCTAGACAGGTTGCGAAGTCTATCACAAGGTTAACACTTATAAGCTGTGTCCCAGTTCAGGGACTGGATCCTATGAAAGGTACATTTCAAGACCATATACGTCATAACAGGCCGATAAGGCTCGTCCCATGTCAAATGCTCCTACAAAGCCTGTTAAGAACTTCCACTTTCTTTTAATTGAATTTGGAGAACACAAGCGGTGTTCCTTTAACAGTCCTCAATCCATCAAATGATTTGTGTCAACACATAATATCATAAAGTTGGGAAGTATCATATGAACATGTCGTATTGACTATGTTTTTTCATCAGGTGATCTTCAATCACAGGTAAACATTAACTACACTAATGAAAAAGCCTCTGCAAGGTATAAATAAAGAAAGCTAGGCATAATCTCATAATCATAATTGTTCTCGTCTATAAACATGTTGGTAATGACGTGGTGTTAAGGATAAAGTTATATGAATATACAGGATTTACATTGTTTGCCAGTTGTCCATTATGTGTTGAGGTGAAACATCACAACTTGTACTACTGGGCATCATGGAAGTCTTCCATGGATATTTAGACTCGGTTGACCATTTGAGGTCAACTTCCTGGTAGTAAACACGAAGATTCTTTTACCTTAATGAGGAGCATCTGAATTTACTGGCAGTTTTGGTCTCTTTCATCATGAGGGGAAAAGGCATCGGATCAGTCTGGCGTGTGTGCATATCGTTTGGATGATTCACCACCTGAATTAGGATACAGAAACACCTTCACATCTTCAAGCAATTTTGGCTTTCCAGTTCAACTACCCTGCATGTGTTTGGACTGTACTTGAAGGTAACCTCGGAGAACATGTGAACGCCACACAGAAATGGGTTCAAACCTTGCTGTGCAGCAATCTGTTCATGGCTTATCTTTAGCAGAAACACAGAGGACTACTCAGTGTTGCTGCTGCTAATGGAGTGTTTACCTAAGAGATATTATATGTAGAGATAAAGATGAAAATCCCGAGTGTTTCCCTTTAAGAGAGCTGCTGCACAATTCATCTCACCTGATACTTTAAAGCATCCATGACACCTGACCAAAACTTTTCTAGCAGCTATTTAACATTCATTTAGGACTTAAATAAATCTGTTTGAAAACTCTTGTAATTCTTCACAATAGTGTGGCAATTTTTGGTATCAATTTCAAAATAAAAGTCTGCCTGAGATTGTTACAGCTGAGTATCATTCCAGTAGCAGTGAAAGGTGGCCAAGGTGTGACACATAGGAAAATATATTATTTAAATGGCCTTGAGGTTACACATTTAAATCACTAACGCAGGGGGTACATTATCAATAATAACTGCCTCAAGGGTAGTAATTCCTTAATATACAGTGCATCCGGAAAGTATTCACAGCGCGTCACGTTTTCCACATTCTGTCATGTTACAGCCTTATTCTAAAATGGAAT